>OX596255.1:11417188-11685914 GCA_951394255.1 Polyploca ridens | reverse complement strand
AATAGAAATGTATTCAAAAATGATTGAATATTTTCCTTCTTACGGACCGCTTTCCGAATTGCCCTTTTAACTGTACGTACCGCATTTTCCGCTGCTCCGTTTGAAGCCGGGTGGTAGGGTGCTGTAAAAACGTGTTCAATTCCCTGCCTACTAAAATAATCTGCGATTTCTTTACTCGTAAAGGGTGGACCATTATCGCTAACTATCTGTTTCGGTAACCCCCAACGAGCAAAAACTTCAGATAGTATGTCTAATGTATAGCGAGCCGCTGTACTAGGTACCGGAAACACTTCCAACCATTTGGTACGAGCATCAATTAAAATTAAATAAATCTTCCCAAAAATAGGTCCTAAAAAGTCTAAGTGTACTCTTTGCCAGGGCCGCGCCGGCCAGGGCCAGGGCGCGAGCGCATGGCGCGGCGGCGCGTCCGCCTCGCTCGCGCACACCTCGCAGCGCTTGCACAGCGCCTCGAGCGCCTCGTCGACGCCTGCCCACCACACGTAGCTACGTGCTATCGCCTTGGTTTTTATAATACCCATGTGTGATTCGTGCAATTCGTTTAGTACCCGATCCCTACACTTTTCCGGTATTACGACCCGGTGACCCCACATAATGCAACCTAGCTCCTCGTAAAGTTCATTTTTCCTATTAAAGTATGGTTGTAATTCTCTGACTTCATTATGTTCCGGCCAACCGTCCCTGATAAAATATAAGATTCTACTCAAAATTGGATCCCGCAATGTCTGTCGTTTAATCACGTTATGATCGAGCAACAACTCGTTCTCTGCGAAATGCAAGTAAGTCTGTTCGGGCGGGTCGAGCGATGAGTCACTCACTTCAACCGGCACCGGCAGCCGCGATAAGCCGTCCGCCCCATTGTCGTGCGTGCTTACATATTCGATATCGTATGTATACGCCGATAGTATTATTGCCCAGCGCTGCATGCGACTCGCTGCCATAGCTGGAATACCGTGTTTAGGACCAAAAATGCTAACTAGTGGTTTGTGATCCGTCCTTAAGTTAAATCTACGACCGTACAAATACTGGTGTAGCTTTTTAAAACAAAATACAATCGCAAGCGCTTCCCGATCGATCTGCGAATAATTTTTCTCCGCCGGTGCGAGCGCACGCGACACGTACACAATAGGACGATCCCGGCCGGCGCGGTCCTGCTGCGTAAGCACGCCGCCTATTCCGCGCGCGCTCGCATCACACGTCAACACTAACCGCTTACCAGGATCGTAGTGCGCTAATACCTCGGCACTGGTTAAAATACTTTTTATCTTTACAAAAGACGTTTCACACTGCCTAGTCCACTTCCAACTTGCTCCTTTTTTTAGTAATTCATACAAAGGAGAAAGTAAAGTACTAACATTTTTAACAAACTTTGCGTAAAAGTTAACTAACCCAAGGAACGACCTTACTTCAGGCACTTCAGTGGGGCGGGGAATTCGTACTATTGCCGCTACCTTCTCAGGATCTACCTTAATACCGTCTTTAGAAATAACGTACCCTAAATATTTCACTTCTTCTACCAAAAATAAACATTTACTTTTTTTTAACTTCATACCGTGAGTATGCAGCCTGTGCAAAACTTTCTCGAGTATACCTAAATGTTCCGAGGCCCCTCCCTTCGTACCTACGATCACATCATCCAAAAATACCTCCACACCGGGAATGTCATTTAAAAGATTTGACATAATCCTTTGGAAAATACCCGGACTTGACGATAAACCGAATACCAATCTATTATATTTAAATAACCCGCGGTGTGTGTTAATAACCGTCAAATCTTTTGAATCATCCAATTCTACTTGATTATAAGCCTGTGAAAGATCAATTTTTGAAAACAACTGTGACCCATTTAAACTCACTAATAAATCTTCAATTTTAGGAAGGGGATATCTATCGATCAGTAAGACGGGATTGAGCGTAATTTTATAGTCTGCACAAATGCGAAGTCCCCCATCAGCCTTACGTACCGGTACCAATGGCGTCGCCCAGTCCGAGCTGTCAACCGGCTCAATAACGCGGTCGCGCAGCATAGCGTCCAGCTCCGCGTCCACCTGACCCTTGAGCGCGTAGGGCAGCGGCCGCGCGCGACAGAACACCGGCGAGGCACCCTCGCGCACCCGCAGCTGAGCCTTACCGCCCGTGAACCGCCCCAGTCCGCCACTGAATAATTCTTTATACCTGTTAATTAACATAGGCAAATTATTACACGGTTGTCTCGAGTCCTCACAATAATTAATTCCATTACGGAATGATGGAATTTCAATTCCTAGCTCTGACAGCCAATGTCTGCCAAGTAATGAGGTCGTACCCCCATCGATCACAAATAGTTCAAGACATTTGACCTGGTTAACATATTTTACTACTGGTCTTATAATCCCTAACGGTTTTATCAAGCTACCATCATAAAACTTAAATATCATATTATATTTTTCTATAGGCCTGATTTTAAAATACTTTTCATAGGTAGATTTGCTAATACATGATACTGCCGACCCCGTATCAATCTCCATCTTAAGTGGGTGATCATCAATACATAAAGTGAGACTTACTGGTTTATAACCGTTTAAACACAGCTGGTGCAATTCTCCCTCCAATCCATTCACACTGGAATCTTCACTAGCTTGCTCCTCGAAGGAAGGGTTCACATGGTTAACACCACGCTTTCCTGCCGTCCCCGCACTTGACTTGTACTGCGGGCAAACGCGTCGCAAATGGCCGCTTTCCTTGCATTTACTGCACACAAAACTTTTATAACGACACCTGTCCCTCGTATGACCGCGCCTGCCGCACGCTTTACAGTCATCGTTCCCGTCTGCATCCCACGAGCTCCGCGCATGGACTGGGCGCCGCCCGCGTCCACGTGCTGCCGTCACCGCATGAACCTCTCCCGAACCGGCACCCCCTGCCACGGGTTCCATCACTGCCGCATCACGCTCCGCCGCTTCCAACATGCACGCTATTTTCACTGCACCACCATATTTTAAATCATTTTCGGCAAACAACCTTTGACGAATCACTTCACTGTGTACCCCGCACACCAGCTGGTCCCGTAGATTATCTTCCAGACTGTTTCCAAAGTCACAGTATTTTGATAATCTTTTCAGCTCTCCAATGTACTGTGCCATAGATTCAGGGTTGTTTTGTCGCCTCTGCCGAAAACGATACCTTTCCGCCATTATAGATGGTTTAGGCTGTAAGTGGTTCCGTAAAACTTCAACTGCCGTCTCGAAGGTTACATCTGCCGGGGCCACTGGACTTGATAAATTGCTCAACAATTCGTATGCCTCATCACCCATCACCGTTATAAGTGTAGGTAACCACAGCTCCTTTTTGACCCCATTCACCTTGAAGTACATTTCCAGTCGTTCCACGTACAACGACCAATTGCCGGACTTCATATTATACTCGCTGATTTTTCCAACCGACGACATAATGGTAATGTTGAAGTATACTTTGTAAAATAATCCTCGATCGCCAATAAAGTGTTCTGGATAAAAAGGTTGGCGAGAGCTCAATAAAAATGCGTCTTTGCTAATCACGGTATATTGCAGACTGAATCAAAGTACATTCATACAGTGGTTGGTGGCATTGCCTACCCTCTAATATATAAAGTTAACTACCTACATTACAACAAGGACAAGTCTTGAGATGTTAATCTACGATCAATATCAAAGTAGAGATCTTTTCGTTATTTTTTCGGCCGCCGGCTCAAAAACCTTTGATATCCCCTCGCTAAGTTCATAGAATGATGTTATTTTCTTAGAAAACTTATGTATCTATTATCTAAATACATATTTGGAGTGACAAGGACAAATTTTGAGATGTTAATCTACCATCAATATCAAAGTGGAATGTTTTGTGGATATATTTTTCGCTGCCGGCTCAAAAACCTATGATATCCCCTCGCTAAGTTCATAGAATGCTGTTATTTACTTAGGTTACTTATGTATCTATAATCTAAATACATATTTGGAGTGACAAGGACAAGTTTTGAGATGTTAATCTACCATAAATATCAAAGTGGAATTTTTTGTCGATATTATTTTCGCCGGTGGCTAAAAAACCTATGATATCCCCTCGCTAAGTTCATAGAATGTGGTTATTTACTTAGTTAACTTATGTATCTATAATCAAAGTATATATTTGGAGTGACAAGGACAAGTCTTGAGATGTTAATCTACTATCAATATCAAAGTGGAATTTTTTGATATATATTTTTTGCAGCCAGCTCAAAAACATATGCTTTCCCCTCGCTAAGTTCATAGAAAGCTGTTATGTACTTACTCAACTTATGTATCTATAATCTAAATACATACTTGGAGTGACAAAGACAAGTCTTGAGAGGTAAATCTACCATCAAATTTAATTGAAAGATTTTTGTCGATATTATTTTCGCCAGTGGCTAAAAAACCTATGTATCCCCTCGGTAAGTACATAGAATGATATTATTTACTTAGTATACTTATATATCTTTTAAATAAATACATTTCTAGAGTGACACCATGCCATTTTTGATATCTTATACTCTTTCTTAAGAAACGAAAACGTATGATTATTACGTACGTTTGTTTTTGTTCGATTTATGGCTCTGAAACTTTCATGGGATCATAAAATCTTAATTCAGTACGAAGGTTTTATGTGATTTTTTGTGATTAATTAAATTTTCTTTCTTTTGAACTCTTAAAACCGATTAAATTACAAAATACTTTGTGTTTTTGCTAATTCTGAATTCATGTCTATTTAGAATATTTTAACGCCTTTTAGGCCTTTTTTCAATTGTTTTTATCATTTCCTTATATTTTCATCAATTTTCCAGTGTAAATACGGTAAATAAAGCAATTTTCTGGATTCTTCCTAATTTGGTCGGATTATATTGGCTGCTAACTTTTGGCTGCTAACTTCACGCCGGTCAGCACTTACCCGTGACCCTTGTTTAACTTCCCTTTTGTATAAGATAAAGCTATGAATTTCTTTTGACATATTTTTTGAGCGGAACAAGCTTGGTTTAGATTAAATCGTTGGAAATGTTATATGCAAATAAATTCGTAATTTAATTTCGAATGGTTCGATTCATTTTTGTTACTGAAAATTGGAAATCTAAAGATTGTGAGTACTGAACATAATCATGTTCAATGACAATTGAATTTGGGGGTAGTAAATCACGTTACTTTTGTGATCAAATAAAATATTATGCATTACATTTTATAGTTTTTTATAGTTCTAGGTGCATTGTATGTAGTGTTACGTCATGTTTTAAAGGAGCTTGAAAAAATTGAATTAAAATCCTAGATCTTAATGTTATAAATTATTTTTTAAATCCCCTGCCTCGTCTAACGGCCGCGCGGAGTTTTATAACAATTAAAATCAATTGTAATTTTTTAACCGCGAGCCTGCATTATCTTTTCTTGAGACTAAAGTTTAACTATAAATAAAAACAGTAACACTCATAGTTTAAACACTAGCCCCCTTACTCATAAATAAGCTGATTAAGTGGTCACCTAAATAACGTCAAATTGTTTGACAATGGCCCTGATACTGTTGTTCACAACTAAACTAATTTTAATCTCACTATGTCTCTTTCTAACAAAGAACATAAGAAAAGGATGTAAGAAATTTAGTCCTGTCAAATTAGTCCAATTCTTGTTTACAATACAAATTTAGTCGCCATCTATCGCGGTTACGCCTAAATACACGCAAAATAAGACGGCAAAGATTAATTTGAGAACATAAAATATGTTCTATCCTTTTTCAATAATGTTCGTAGGAAAGAGATGAGATGTGACTAAAATTAGTTTAGTGCGATTTACAACAGAATCGGCACCAATGACAGCAAGGTGACGTTATTTATTTGACCATTTATTCAGTAGATTTAGTTAAATAGCGTTTATGAGTAAGGCCGTAGAAGTAAGGACAAACTATATAGCTGTACAGGCAACATGGCTCAGCAAAGTTAGGAATTCTTTTAAGGGGCAATGTGTACGTTTCTATAACAAAGTAGTCAAATCAATTCAAGAACTATCTGTGTATAGATTTAAAAGGTAGACAAAAAAAAACATATACATACATTACCCAAAAGGGGTAAAACTCACTAAACATGTCCTCACTGTCAATTAGTTTGTAACGTAACCTTCACAAATTCTTAATTTAAATTAACAAATTAATATAAAAGGTCGAAGTCATCTTTGAATAAGAAACCTTTTATAAAACTGCTAGGAAGTTTAAGCCTTGAAAAATTAAAATAGAACAATATATTTACGTCTAGAGCACGGTTTCGGTTTACAGTTCTAGATGACTCAAAAGATAGCCATTTATTTATATACAACTCGGGAAATTTATTCATAGTTATTCTTGTTGTGAACATAAGATTCATATGTGAGGTGACTATGTCTCTGTGAGATATCTAGGGATATTTTTTTATTAAAAAAATATGATACAAGACCAAACCGATGGGTCATCTACTTCTTCCCCAATATTTTTTATGAAAGCAAGTAAGTTTAAGAATAATTTTACTGTTTAATTTTAAAAAGAAGAACTTCCATGAAAACGAAAAATACAACAATATACTTAGTAATAAAAGGTTCTTATTGTTTGTTAAAATGTATCATCTCAGGTCTATCAAATCCTACAATGACTTCCATAGTACAAGCTATGCTTCGTTTAGTACAAGATGATCAGAAAGACCAAGGATAATATAATAACTTGGTCACCCTATCCCTTGATAAAACGACGTTGCGAAACGAAACACATTTCCTGTGTTTTAGAATATTTCAGTTGTCGTGTTACAAAGTTGCCTGATATTTTTCCTGAATACCGTTACATGGCAAATTTTTAAAAGCTTCCGTAATGCTTCTTTGCTGGTATAACCTGAACCTCTTACTAGCAACAACTAACGATCCGGAAAGTAGGGTATATTGGCAAGGGGATGTTTACCTTCCTGTGTAGGTACCTAGTTTGTCTTCTCTGCACACTTTTCCTTATTACGGGAGTGTTGTTATTACAGTCTTTGTTTTTAAAAATCCAGATTGATTATTCATGATCATCGAGAATAAATCAGTTTAGAGTAATAATTACGTCCAACCCTTGTCAGTGCTTTTGCACTGATTTTGAACAGTAAGCGCCTTTGCACACTATAAGAAAATTTCTTGTGTCTTATCAGACACAAGACATAAAATATATGGGCGTGTCTGATCAGACATTTCTTGTACTATGCACGGTCTCATATAACCACCAGAGCGACTGAATATCTTATAAGACATGTCTGATAAGACACAACACATTTTTCTTATAATATGCAAAGGGGCTTAAGACCAACCACTGCATCTAAATGTTTAGCTAAACTTGACATAGCTAAAAGCGAATGTGTCCTTGACTGAGAGAAATCAATCTGGGACAGAGAATAATCAGAGTGCGTTTTTTAAACAAGCGAACGGCCTACCTGATGGTAAGCGGTTACCGCAGGCATATGGACGCTTGCAACACACGAAGCATCGCTCACGCGCTACCGACCTTTCCCCCGTCTCCCCCCCCTATGAGCTGTGGCGACCTTACTTACAACCAATATAAAGTTATTTGGCTGCGGTATTCTGTAATGTGGAGTTACTTCCCCAGTCGAGCTGCTCTTTGAGCGAATGAATGCTATGCTCTACCTGTCTTAAAAAGCAATTTCGATGGTGGGTAATTGGCGGAACAGATTTCACAAAAATTAACGTTATTGCATTTCTTTGGGTTAAGTAATTATTCTATGTTCATTTAGTTAGGTTAGGAGTAGTTAGGAGTTATAGTTTATAGATGACTAAGGCCCGGTTTCAATAATTTACCGACCGGTATCGGTTAAGATTTATTAAAATTAAGACTCTTATATCTTTACTAATAATGAAGCAAAGATCTCAAAGCTTTGCATAGCAGACCCGTATATGGAAGTAGCTATCACAGGTAAAATTAGCTTACGAAATGATCTATATACCCAGTTTGGCAATAAAAAAACCTACCATTGGTAAGCAAAACGATTCGTTTTTGTTTATTGAAACCGGGCCTAAGCGCACAATCATACGAAAATAGAAAAGTATAGTATCCAACTCACTCATTTGTACCAATTTTTTTTTCTAAGAGTACACACCCACTGCTATACACGTACATGCAAGAAAACTAATCAGACATATAAAGAAACCTCGGTAGTAAATCACCAGTGTGGCAAGTTTCTCTAGATTCAACAATAAATTAGGTTTGCTCTTATACTTGAGTAATTTAATCCGGGGGCACGGGAGTGCCCCCCGACAAGACAGCCAAGCGAAGCGCATGGGCACTACCTACCTTTTCTCGAAGCGCTTCGTGTTTTTTTGAACCCTCATAATTAAAGTTCTCATAATTTGGGTTTGGATTATACCAGATAAACAAAATTCTTGGGACATGATGTTAGTAGTGAACTTATTAAACATATTAAATTTCAATAACATAGCTCTCATACTTTAGATTTTATTGATATCTAAAAAACCCCGATTTCGTCTCTGACTCACTGACGATCATCAAAACTCTTAGGGTACTTCCTGAAGTCCTAGAAAGCTGAAATTTGGTATGTAAGCTTTTATTAGTACACAATCAACAAAAAATATTATTATTATTTTTATTATTAGGTACTTTTTCTATTTTTTTTTGTTAGTTAATTAGTTTAGTTTTACATAATTATGTTACTTATCTATAATATTATATTCTGATATAAATCAATAAATACATATACAATACTCTTCCGCTTAAAAAAAAAAAAAAAACAACAAAAAAATATAAAACTTGGAATTTTCAATTTCAATTACTTCACAAACTCTACACACTGTAGTCAAAATATGTGGCTTGACCGTTTCACTACTACAAGAACTATTGTATAACAAAAAAGTTATGTACAGTGAATATATTTTTCAATTTACTCCCATGTGACGGTATCGAAACGGCCAAGCCACATATTTTGACTAAGGTGTAGAGTTTGTGAAGTTAGGGCTTGTAGAATAAGGGCATGTAGAGTTATAGCTTGGCTCTACATGAGATCTGATAACTTTTTGGCGGTGCGTATGCCATATGTCTTGGCAACATTTTACATAAAAATGTTTTTGGTGGGATATCTTCTACCAGAAAGTTATCAGTAGAATTCATTCTGCCTAAGATTAATTACGTTCCTCAAATCTGAAGGATTATCACTAGTTTCATTTCTCTTGACCGTTAATAACAGGCTCATAAATTTCATATTAACAGCAGATACCATATCGTATAATTAATGTTCCGTCTGACAGTCCCAAAGCTCTCGTTATGCTATGTTCGACCGTGAATTTTCTTTTTTTGGTGATCATTTATTTGGATTAAAATGTTCCCAGTTCAAAAACTAGCCAGTGCTCGAATAAAGCTTTTGATGCGAGCTTGATATACTGACTATAAATAATATTTTATACAAGAACAATATTTTCATTAGCTATTTTATGAATATGCTGAATTTTTACGACAGAAAATGTCACACAGTCCATGAATTTTTCACAAAATATTGATAAATGTAACATTAAATAGTTTGCTGGGAACCTTGCTGATGATAGAGAGCAGTGGTAGCTTCGATGAAGTTTTCTAAATGATTTCTGGGTAATTTAAATTAAGATATTATTTAATAACATATAAAGTAACTATGACATTTTTGTTTACAACAAATATGTACAAATTACTATATATATTATATAGAAAATTTCCTCAAGTCTGCCACTGTTTCCGATTAACGGCAAGATTCCCAGAAGGCTGGCAGCGTTTCCTCTTTGGTAAGAAATAAAGTTAATTCGTTAATAGTTACAGTGTGCCTTAATAAATTTTTTATACATAGTCTATTCTTACTTAATTTTAAAATGACATCAGACTTTTATAATGTTTAAGAAAATATTGGTGCTGATTCTGTTGTTTACAACTAAACTAATTTTAGTCTCACTGTCTTTCTAACAAAGAACATAAGAAAATGATGTAAGAAATTTAGTCCTGTCAAATTAGTCCAATGCTTCTTTTTAACATAAATTTAGTCGCCATCTATCGCGGATACGTCTAAATACCTGCAAATGAAGACGGCAAAGCCTTAATTGACAGCTTTAAATATGTTTTATGCTTTTTCATTAATGTTTGTAAGTAAAATATGTGATGTGACTAAAATTAGTTTAGTGCGATTTACCATAGAATCGGCACCATTGTACATGATAGCTATTTTAGGTATCTGTTTATTGCGTATATACTATATTGTGTAACCAAGATATCAGTTGCTTAGTTTCTAAGAACGATCGATCTATACCAGTGTAAGTCGACAACAGCTCCCTTGTGGTACGATCTTTTACTATACATTTCGAGTTTATCTCTGTGAAAATAATAATGGAGCACCTATAAAATTCAATATAGATAATAATAGAAGCATACCTTGGAGACTATTTTATTTTGATATAATACTTAGGTAAATAATAATTTTGAAACAAACGAAATTCTTACTGAGTCAGAAAAATTTGGAAAGCGGTTTGCCCGAGCATTGGTGATAAAGTCTCTCAATATCGTATCGTATTTCTGAGCCTGTCAGCTACCGACACGCCATGCTTATGTGGTAGGTAGGTATTTGCTTCGGGATCAGTCACACTGCATGCTTGGACACGTGTGTTGTGATACCAAAGTTAATGTATACAATACAGTTTTAATTAAATTGTTCAATTAGACGCATGGTTGGTTAGTATTTATCAAAGCATTGCGTTCCCGAGGTGTCTTATGTATATCTCTAAATTTCACCACGATTTGTTGGGCTGTTGAAACGTCGCGTCGGACTGAAAAAACTCATAATCAGATTTTTTATATTAGTGTGTCGGGATATTATATTACTAGGTTAGTAGGCTTACTTTAAGTGTATACTGCAATGTCTATGTATGTAGAATCAAGGTTCTGCTAAAATACTACCAAAGTTATCAAAACTTTTGTTGGGATAAATTTTCGCACAGGGAGCAATATCCGCGTTATAATGGGATCTTGCCAAATTGGTGAGTCTCTTCTTTGGGTCTCTGAGCCAACTATCTCTAGCTAAGATAACGCACCCTGTCTTCAACAAAGTTGGTGAATATATTGTAGCCAAAAGTCAAGGAAATAAAGCTATAAGATTTGTAGTTTGCAGAATTTTAAATGTAGTTCTTTCAAACAAGTATCGCCAGAATTGACATCCATGATGCTTTGAATGAGATGCCTATGTCTTATAACCTGTAGATGTTACATATGTACATTTTTCTCTTATGTTTGTGTTGTTTCATAGCGATCTGGTGCAGTAGACAAGATGGTTATCGACAATCGTGGTCGTTAGTAAACGATCAACCTCTGTATGGGTTTGACATTTCAAATCGAAATATCACGTGACTTTTAACAATCTCTTATGTCAATCCCATACAAAGGTTGATCGTTTACTAACGATGACGATAGGGTATTTGACAGTGTGAAAAATAAATAGTAAAACACTATTCAGTGTATAAGACATCAAAAAATACACCGAAACGTCATATAAGTTGTACATTTTAAGCTTTTAATGATATTTTTTTTACAAGTTAAACCACTAAGAGTATGTCTATTGACGCTGTAAAAGTGTGACGTCATCTGCTTATATTTCATACACACCTCCATATTAACTATAGTTTTTTACATTTAATTAGAAGTTGCTGATTTGAACTGTCGTCAAATCCCCTATTGTCGGTAACCATGTAACCATCTTGTCTAGGGGGCTGTTTATTTAAATACTTTGGCTGATTCAAATCTGAGTTGTGTAATGGAGTGAGGTGTCCAGTGACACTTTCATAATTTATTGGGAGATTTGAAATCTGGTTTTTAAATCGGGTTATATTAATGTAGTGAAATTTGGACGACGTGTGAAGATGATCGTAGAATTTTAGTAATTTTAACACGTAACTAGGAACGCCTTTAGTAATTTTCGATCAATACAAGCAGTGGAATAATGTTTGAATAAATGTTGTGACAAATCACACCGCAACATTTTGAGCATCATAGTACGGTCCAATCCGTTTCTTCGCAGCCATTCCGAGGGTCCTATGATTTCCCAATGGACCGCATCTTGTATAGATAAGACGTCAAAAGTAAAATGTTACGATACCAAAACCAATAAATTATAGTTATTTAAAATTTATTACCTCTAAACATCAATAAAGTTTAGTATATTGGGTACACAGATCAAGTTTTACTTACCCTATAAGAGGGTCTTTTAAATATTTTTTCCTAAACTATTAATAGCTTTGCGTAAGTTTAACTACTATATTTTAATAGTATATTATGATACATGTGTCCAAAGTTGATATTGGCATTTAGTAATAAGTGAGCCGAGAGCACAGGCCGAGAGTGTAATAGTCAATGCACACGCGTGTCATACGACGTTTTTCAACACACTTACGAGGAAAAAAACAGACTTGTATTTTGCAATAAATGTCACTTTACGAGCGAGTGTGTTGAAAAAATTATATATTAATGGATGAAGAGGGATTGCTTTTTTAGTATTATAGGATATATCACAAACTGCCGTACTGAGAGACGCCAATTAAGTGTAATGATTCGTTAGACCTGTTCCTTTCTTTAGCTATTCAATAAACAAAGACAGAGATACTTTAATCTGTCACTATTCACTAACGGCCTTACTCATAAACGCTATTTAACTAAATCTACTGAATAAATGGTCAAATAAATAACGTCACCTTGCTGTCATTGTCAAACAATTTGGCGTTATTTAGGTGACCACTTAATCAGCTTATTAGTTAAATAACGTTTTATGAGTACCCCCTTGGTAAGTACGGTAGAAATACTGTCAAGTCTTCATGGCAAATCAAATTACATTCAATGGGCATAAGTCCATTTAGAATGTTATATTCAATTTGAAAGAAATATTATTTACTTCTCAGGAATCAAGTTTCGGTATTTTCTGTATATACGTCAGATCGACACAATATCCCTTATTCATAATAAAGTTATCAAACGTTGGTTAGCTAAAATTTCGAAGTCTTTATCTGACAAGTGACATTTGATCGAAAGAGTGAGACGGGGCACACTATTACACTGATTTAGTTAAAAAGCGATTATGAATAAGGGGGTTAATTTGCAACCTAGTCAAAGGTCGAGTACCGAACTAATAACTTACGAACATATAAGTTACAACATCAACGTCCCTACATCGCTGTATCACTGTAATACTCTATTTTCTTAATTTCACCATCAATTGTAGAATTAAATTTATCAAACCTGACTCTACAATGCGTATACATACATTGTCGAACATCACCGTCAATGTCTGGATGTACAAGGATGCGTGACGACTCTTGGCGTCCCATTACCCGCATGTCTCTCGCAGAAAATGAGATTTAGGCCTCAGAACGAAAGACTTGAAAAACTCACTGTCAATCGTTTGATTTAGAATGTTTATCCTTGGAGTTTGGTTTTATTGGAATGTTATTCTAAGGGTTTTATTCTGTTATGCATCTATTTATTAGGGTTCCGGTTTAAATTGATGTAAATATTACAGTAAAAATAGGATGACGTACTTACACAGAACACTAAACTATAACAGTTTTTTTTCAAAATCATCAAATTCCTTCAGAAAGAAAGTTTTGCAGTCCGGTTTTTAACTACAGTGTTGCCCCAAACCAAAAAATATGCGTCCTAGGAAAGTCGGATCCCTCAATACGCGAATAAGACTCAGTCTCGCAATTGGCCGGCTTTATTCTCATATTTTAAAGTTTAAATAATAAAGGAAAGAACTTATCTTTATGTGTACAAATGGGACTATTTCGGGCCACATAATTACTGAACATGGTGTCTACTACATATTATAAATAGTACAAAAATGCTATAAGAATTATGAGGATAAAAAATACAATGAACCTTTAAATTAATTATTTTATAAAAGTCCATACCTGATGTAATAAAAGTTATTCAAACAAAAGTAAATATGTTATTTAGCGACTGTTTTTTCTCACAATACGATTTTAAGTATCTTCACTTTTTATTAAATGTTGCATTTTCAGATAAGTTTTAATATATTAAAAAGGTAGATAATATATTAATGAGGTAATATCTATCTAGGAGTATATGCTCCTAATGTTAATTTTAATCTTACCAACTCGACGTAAAGCAACGTTATTTAGCTAAGACCAAACACCAAGGCCGAAATATAAAACCTATCAAATTCACCAGATTCGTTAAAATAAGTGAGGGAAAAAACTCCAATATCAACCTTAAACAGCTAAGCAGCAAAATTCAAAAAGGAGATTGTCAAACATTTTTACACGCTTGTTAACGTTTTTTCCTGTTTCACCCCTGGGGCCCAATTCTCAGCCAATCGAAACTGATCGCTCGATCGAAAAAAGCTCGAATTCTAACTTTTACGAACGTTACGTTATTCTGGCAATTTCAAGGCCGGCATATTTAGAAGGGAAACCAGTCAACTAGAGCGTTGATTGGTCGGGACCGTTCGAATAGACTCCGCCCCTCGAAATTTTACGGTAGAACTAGAACTCGTAATGCAAGTTCGATTCGAAGGCTAGTTCGAGGGAAGTGAGAATTGGGCCCCAGGTCGTTATTATCCATAGTGTGAATTTTACACGTCCACACAATTTGGTAAACGTTTCAAAATGCTCCCGGGGCTTTTTCTATATCGGTGCTCCTTATTTTGTAAGCGCCATACGTTCGAACAGTTCGTTTAGATAAAGCTATATTGTACCGGATCAAATTTTCAGTATCGCGTTCTCTCTGCGTTTTTTTTCTGTCTAGAGTTTGTTAGAAAATATTTTGAAACATTCCGTTTTAAAGTTTCTTGAATTTGTGATAATATACAGCAATTTATTGATGTTCAACAGTTCTAGAAATGTGATACAGACCTCATCACTGGTTGTACTTTAAACGGAGAAGATAGAAAGAAGAACCCCTTGCTATACTCCATTGGGAAAGCCACGACAATAATATAATATAATTAATTAATAGAATGAAGCGCTCGTGATATATGATTAGCCGTTCTTAATCGATCGGCAAGTTAAGCTGCCACCGTCGTGGTCGGTACCTGGATGGGTCACCGCCTAGTGGTATTTCAAATCGAGCGTTTCCGTGCTTCGGAAGGCATATAAAGCCGTTGGTCCCGGTTATCACTTAATGGTGATAGTCTAAGCTAGTTGGAGGCCTAGAAAGGCGGCTTGAAAACTCCAACAGTAGGTTGACCACTAGCCTACCTCCACCGATCCACAGTGGGCGCGCATGGTGGAGTATCTGCCCATACCCTTTCACCCTAATTTGTGAAAGAAGGCCTGAGCTCAGCAGTGGGACATTATAGGCTGATGATGATGATGATGATGATGATGAATTAATAGAATAAATAGCTACTCAATAATGTGAGGTTCTTAATAAACTTGTAATAAACACTTTGCAGAAGAACAAATACAAACAATATAAAGAAATCACGAGTAAGAAGCGGAAAAAAAATGGTCGTTCAAGGAAGATGTGGCAATAGATAGTCGGTAACGCTTCGAAAGCCGACAAACCAATGGGGTTAAAAGGCTAAAACGGGTTACTTTTGGAAAGGTTACCAAATTTTCAAGGGCTATTATGGTCATCACTATGAACAATTTTATTTTTAGACCGCGTATGAATCGCGTTTTTTTTTCATAAATTTTGATCATGGAACGTTAAAAAGTATGGGATGATTGATTTTCACAATTTCACAGTTGGTAGTATATTAAAAGTTGTGCTTAATGACGATGAGTACAATACACTCTAAGAAATAAAACCGAGCTGAACATTATTTCACCAGCACCAAGCCAAAGCCGGAGCAAGAGCAACAAGAAGATCGGGTAAGTCTTGGAGTGAGATCAAGTGCGAAGCTCAAGACCGATCAGGATGGAGTTTCTGTGGACGCCCTCTACCGCATCAGGGGAAACAGGATTATAAGTCAAGTAAGTCAATTCAAGAGCCACTTTTTGCCAGCGTGACTGTTTGCGAAATGTTTGTTTTATATAAATAATTGCATACGCTATGGATTAGTCACGTGACTGGCTACATACAAACACCGAATAGTGAAATCCTAAGTCTGCAAACACCACACAAAATTCCAAATATTGTGCAAGCAAAATTTTGGCTTGTCTAACTACGTAAACTGATAACCTGTGGTTCTGTTGTCTAAAACTCTAAAGATATGGTGATAATTTGGCTCACAGTTTCTGGAATTCTATTATATTTTGGATCCACGCGGGCAAACTACATGGAGCAAAGGTTTCTTATTTGGTTCATCTGGTACATGAATTTGAGATTTATCTAATAATCACTGAAAATGGAAGCCAAATCCGTTATACTTATAATCATATTATATAAAAATATACGTGAATGAACATATATATATTTTTTTTTTTTTTACTTTTTATAAGCCTGTGTTTGACCGCAATCTCACCATGGTAAGTGATGATGCGTCCGAAGGTGGTAAGCATACAAAGCCTAGAAGGAACTGGCTCTCAAGTGCAGCTGTCGGAACACACTGAAAGGTGCTTGGCGACAGATTTTCAACTTGAGGGTGGTAGCCAGCCAGGCGGGTACTACAAAGTAGTTTCCTCACGATGTTTTCCTTCACCGAAAGCTCAAGCTCATTGTAGGATTCGAACCCGGGACCTTCGTCTCGGTATCCGACGTCACTACCACTGAGCTATCATCGCCTTAAAATACATTCTCACATACATGCACGGATCTTGCATCGCATTTTATTTACCTATATAATTATAAAAATATGTACCTACTGCTACATGTACGCTGCTTCCTTCTGATGAGTGTGATGTTATAAAAATCTTGTAATATTTATATTTTAGTATGTGGATAGCTGTAATTGGCATTACATTTTTAAGTTCAATAATCTAACTCATGTTGTTTGAGGCTGTTGCTGTCCCTAATAAAAATAAATAAAATAAAAATAATCTTTACGCGGTAGAGGTTTTAACAAGTGTTGCTGGGAGATATAAGAATATTATTGCTCAACTTTCAATTGTTTATTTTTTCTACAATACATGTGGTTCGTTCAATATGTACTACAGAGATAGTAAATAAAAACCTTCCCAACATTCATTAAAAAACTAATTTACTAGGCTCTGTAGTACATCAACATAGTAATATAGTATAAGCGCTCATACAAAGAGCCAATATCGGTACAAATTACGTTATCTTCATGAAATATTCATCACGTGCGGCCGGGCCACCGATATTTATCTGAAAATTAAACTAAACTTCGTAAACATTATTACTTTTCTTTATAAGTTTATTGTATTATCATAAAATACCTGAAAGAACTTAGCTGCAATATTTTTTTTATATATGTTGGCGTTACACGGCTTGTGTATTTTGCCATTTACCAATTGTATTATAAGTTCTAGTCACAATAAATCACTTTCACATAGTCCTCAGTCAGTCACCGTCCATAAAAGTCATGTTTTAGTACAATGGTGGTTGTACTAAAAGTTTTCACGGACTTCTTGAGACAACTTGAAAAGACACGATACACATGATTCATTTCATTTCACTTCACTGGTGCACATGGATTGATCTTTATTGGATAAAATACCACCGATAATATGCAATAAAACTCAAAATACACGAATTTATGAAAATAAAAATGAAAACGCAATGTCACTCTGAAAGTTCCCGCCAAAAAGTCTCAGGTGCAAATTTATTTATCGTTAAGAAATCAGTGTAAAAAGATTTAGTGAAGAGTTATATTGAGTTAATATTTTGGATGTATTGTATCAAAGTCAATATTAAAAATATCTATCAAATCATATCGACGCCGTCGTAGAACATTGTCAGATATTATCATATAGCGAAATCTTGATTATGACACAATTGGCTTTTAAACAATGTATTTATCACGATGTACTGTCAACTCAACTCAATGCAGGGGCCTACCACAACTTCTTAAAACAAGGTTAAAATAACCTTATTTGTCTTTTGTCCCGTTTTGACGTCGGATGTCTAAGAAAGACAAAAGTCAAATAAGGTTATTTTAACCTTGTTTTAAGAGCTTGTGGTTCGCCCTCTGAACTTATAAGCGATCACTTGAAATTTTAAGTTATTTACTAGATTTTTCATTTGCACTACTCTAGAATAGATCGACCTAATTCGAGTTTGAATTCATACAGAATTTTACATCTCTGAGAAAGATTATTCAAAACCAACTGACACTACTAGGAAAAGATAATATGAATGGATGAATAGTCGAATTGATAAATGATGGTAGCAGTTTCAAGGAATAGTAAAGAATATTTCTTTCCAATGTACTATTCATATTTCAAATTCTTTTGAAAAGGTAAACGCTGTGTTTGAATAAAATATGGCATGATACAAAAAATAAAGAAGAAATTTGTCAAAGTGAGCTTAGTAACGAGATAGATGAAAAAGCAAAAATCGACGGTAAGACTCAAGGGGAAAACCGTTGAGTTGCTGTAAAATTAAATGTCTTACAGCGGCAATTCAACGCTTTTCATATCATGTCATTGTTATCTCGGTTTGTTTATTAAGTCGTATTGTAATTTTATAATACATACTAGAACGTAGTGATTATATACTCTTTGATACATACGTATTATTTTGATATTTAATGCAATATTTATTCTTTGGTTATCGATTGGTTACCCGTTGGTTTTCGCGAGGGACGCGCGTCCAATTGATGTCATTGTTATATTTTTAACCGCGAGCCAAGCGTTAACAGTTCCAAAAACATGTTCTTAATAAATAAATATCACCTAATATTCTTCATCGTTTCTTATGCGAACAGCAAAGGAGTGGAACTCTCCTCCGGGGTCGTGTTTCCAGACACCTTTAACCTAGATGTCTTCAAGGCCAGTGTGAATAGGCATTTTCTGGGTAAGCGTGCTACAACCTCGGCCTCATCATAACTCCTCCTAGGGGCCAGTCGGAGGCAAAATGCAAGCTCATCAAACATTAAAAAAAAAAACTGATGAGGTCACTTAAAATTATATTTTAAGTCTGATTCCTAAAAAAATCATGTGAAGTAGGACTTTTTAAAACAAATCAAGTATCTGCCCACCAATGTTTTCTTACTGTGCATTTTCTGTCCGTGGTAGGAGCTTTCACCGTGGACACTCAGGCTGTAGAATGAGCTCCCCGCCGTGGTTTTCCCAGGAGAGTGGGGACATGGGGTTATTTAAAAATGGTGTGTAGAGATTTTTGAAGGGTCGGCAACGCGCGAGTGATACCCCTGGTGTTGCAAACGTCAATAGGCTACGGTGATAACTTACCATCAGGTGGGTGTATGCTTGTTTGCTACCTAAGTAGTGTAAAAAAGTCATCGAACTTCGTAGCTAGTACAAACATACAGTGAAGATAGATAACAATCTGTCTGTAAAGGTACTACCTTTAAACTGTAAATCGATAAATCTGTTGACTCCATTTTATAGTACCGTACAATTTTGGATTCTTTCCTGCAGTTAACGAAAGCGATCAACGTGAGGTTTAAATTTTTTATTTTCTTGACATTTTTATACGATCCATAGCTCACAATGAAGTGTCACACGAATGGAACGGTAAATTCCAAAGAAATTGGAAAGTTCTTTGGTAAATTCCTAATATATGTTTTTTTTAAATAATTAAATCTATATTCTATGACATTGGACTCATCATCTACAGGCCCAAAGGCTGTATCTATTTTGTGCACACAATTACGACAGTTTTGGCTTTAAATCACGTAAATCATCGAAATCGGCAAAATTTCGCATACGGCCTCTCAAATATCTCGGAAATATCATTATCATCCTACTATTCTACTATTTCAATATAATAAATGTTAGACTATTTGTTTGTTACCTCTTGACGCCTCAATGGCAGACGCACAGCCAATAGCACGCGTTAGCCTATGACATGGGGGAAAACATAGGCTAGTTTATATCCCCGGAACGCGGGTGGAAGGTAACTTTAAATATTTAACATATAATAACTGCTTGTTTTATAAGCAAAGTTTACATTTTTGACGGTTATACTGTAAATATTTTTTAAACTGTTGAAATTTTTACTCACTCATACAGGAGTTTGATCAAATTATGAAGAATAACTTCCATAACTCCATTCCCTAAAAACTACTCCTACCTATGTCCTATTGTACGTTGAGCTCACAATCATGACACAGCCACGCGAGTTTTGTGTATTTAAGCTAGGCGTAAAAGCTCCAGGAAAGGTGTTTTCCAACCAGCAGGATGTAAAGTTAAGTGTGTTTGAGGATTTGTGGGGTTAACAGTTGAATAAAATATATCAAGAGTCGTTCAATACGGTAACAGTTCGGTTTTCTACGACAGTTTAGTTTAAGATTCAATTCAGTCGCTAGTTAAATATTTGAATGCGATAGGAAATTAATATATTTCCAATTTTGAAGTGAAAACTTCTTTAGCGGCGTTGTGTACTTTTTGGGATGTGTAAAAAATGTTAAACTGCGTCAGATGTCGAGTGACCCTGATCGAAAATTCGTAAGACGGAGGGAGAGTAGTTGCAAATTAGACTGTATTTATACTGGAGTTATATTCAAATTCTTATAATATTCTCTAGCCAGCCGTAAGGTACCATTTTTGTAAGGTAAAATCTTATTCATAATATGTACATGTATCTTGAACTAGCTTTCCCTTGTATAAAAACACTATGTGAAAAATGTCTAGTTTCAAAAATGCAGAACGTTAATATTCAAGTTTTCACTTCTGCCGGCACTCCCGGAGTGCAACCCGTTGTTTTTTTTTTCATCTCTCTCTTAACGTTGTCTAATGTGAGTAAGAAAAAGTGCAAAGGGTATGATGAGATCCAACTGTTATTCATTAATTCTAATAGTTTGTGAAGGTGTTTTCTATCTTATATTTGTACCTATCTATTATTCCAATGAAACTAATACAAGTTCATCAACTTTTGATTAGAACTAATTTGAACTATAAACACCTACTCATCATGACCTTACATCCTACGGCTAACCTTTCATTACAAACCTACACAGAAAATAAATATCCAAAGGTTTCCTGTAACAAATCTAATTTCGTTGTAACAAATCGTTTGTGAGATAATCTCGTTCTCAGACAGAAGTGGAGCGCCCAAGCCATATAAAGCGATAAATGTTTTGCAAACGGAGGAATTCCGGAAGCGATGGTTATTTTATCGACTTATTTGGTTAATTTGTACCTTAATAATCCCTCTAGAATTATTGTACCTCTATAGCTATATAATAATACTAGCTCCGCCTCGCTATTTAACCCGCGATTTTAATCCGTTTGCGGTGGAATTTCCAAAAATCTTCTCTAGTGGATATCCTATGTTATTTAAATCCGGTAGGATCAGTCCGGATTCCTGACCGGATCCGGTCGGATCCATTACTCCCCTCACAACTATTTTGTTCAATTCAATAAATAATCCTAAAATTATAACTGCGAATGCTACACCGACCATCGTGATCGGTTCAGCGGTTTAGGCGTGAAAGAGTAACAAACAAACAGAGTTACTTTCGCATTTATGATATAAGGTATAAAAATGTCTTATTATTTTTAATTAACTGTCCCCGCGGTTTCATCCACGTACCCGGGATAAAAAGTCCTATGTCCTCCTCCATACCATAGGCTATCTGCATACCAAGTTTCATCGTGATCGGTTCAGCGGCTGAAAGGGTAACAAACAAATAGTTACTTTCGCATTTATGATATTAGTATGGATTGATACTAATCCATCCATACAGATATAGGTACTTTAATTGAAATTATTACTATTCAAAATTATTACTAGTGGATCTGCGAGCTGTAGACGTCGCGATTTAGTTTTTGAATTTCCAGAAACCGACTCGATAAAAAAAATCATACAATTACCGAACCTGCGGGGTTATTTTAAATCGGTCGGATTCGGAATCGGGAGCGGAATCGGAATCCTTCATCGAAAAGATCCGATAGCGGAAAGTTGGAGTGCGTTTACAAAGTTTGTTTTTAATAATGGTAGGAAATGGTATACCTAAACTAAAATAAAAGTAAAATCGAAATGATTACGGATTTTCATTATTGAAAGGCCTCATTTAAATACTCATATCAAATGCATTAAGACAGATACTTGTTATTTTTTATATTTTAGATTTATGGTCTACATTGTTTTAATAAACATAAAAAAATGGTTTTCTAGTTTTATCGAACTTCGGAAACTGACTGATAGGTCAAAGTAATTTTAAAGATAAAAGATAAAATTTATTTATTGGAACAAATATGAAATGTACATAATAAAGTGTGCACGAAAATAGCCACATTAGTTGTATAACTGTGTCGCAGCCATTAACGCCCACCTCCAAAATACAAGAGGCGTCAGCGTTCCATAAGAAAAGAAATTATTTTATTAAAAAAATATTATAAATGATTGAATTTGAATTTGATTTAAATTAATAATTAAATTATTATATAAAACAAAAGAAAAAATATATCAAATAGTTGTGATCGTGTAAACGTGAGTGTATATATGTGTGTATGTGTTAGAATATGTGTATCTGTATGTATGTGTGTAGTGTGGGGGTGTGTGATGTTGTGTGTGTGGTGTGGGGTGCGGTGTGTGTGATGTTGTGTGTGTGGTGTGGGTGTGTTGTATGTGGGTGCAGTAAGTAAGGAAGGGAGATTGCAGATTTATTTATTTAATTTTTATTGTCGACTAGCTTTTGATTATTATCTCCATTTCTTCATAGCTGAGGGTATGGAGCCATTCATTTACAATGTTTGTACATTTTCGTGAGGTAAGTGGATAGATACCTAGTTCTTTATTTACTTTATTGTACAAAATAGGACTTAAGAAGTGGTATTGGCGTCGTACCACATCGAGGTTCGCTGATTCTATCTTGCAGACTCTATCAGACCTACGCGTTTCTTTGCTAAAGTTAGGGTCATATGTAAGCTCTTGGTGTTTATGTAGTACTGCCTTCAGGAGAAATGAGTGTCTGACCGTGGGTATTTCAGAAAGTGCATACAAGCTGCTCGTGGGAAATAGAATGGGTTTGTGCATCATGACTTTAAGCACAGCACGCTGAGCTCTTTCAAGACGAAGAAATTGGCACTTCCCTGAGCCACCCCAAGCTGTAATACAGTAAGTTAGTATAGAGTGTGCCAGAGCAAAGTAAACTGTTCTTAATGTGCGTAAATCAGCAGAAGATCTCAAGTTTTTGAAGACAAACATTAATTTTCTCACTCTAGGGACCAGAGATTCAATTTGATCTTTCCATGACAACGTACCATCGATAAAAACGCCAAGATATTTAATGCTGTCGGTACGCTTTATTTGAGTACAATAATTGTTGCATAATTCCGAGCAGCATTTGTGAGCAGTCAATGTAAATGAAGTGGCAGGCTGTGATGAAATCCTGGGTGCGAACGTAATAAACTTAGTTTTTTCCAGGTTGAGAGTAAGAAGATTTACTGAAAGCCACTTCATGACCGTCTGTAGCGCAAATTCTGCGTGTTTTTGAGTTTCTACCCAGTTAGAGCCATGAACAAGAATCGCCGTGTCATCAGCGTAGGTTATGATCTTAGAGTTCGTTAGGGATAACTTACACAGATCATTAATGTAAATTAGAAACAGAGTAGGTCCAAGGACGCTACCCTGTGGAACCCCGTAGGTAAGAAACTCTTCTTTGCTGCTATAACTTCCGATTTTGGCAACTTGAGATCGGTTGCTCAAGTAACTTTTAAACAAGTTAAACGATATCCCTCTAATTCCGATTTGTTTCAGTTTTTTGAGTAGGACAGGGACAGAGACAGTGTCGAATGCCTTTGACAAATCAAGAAAAATCGCTAACGTCTTTTGTCTACTTTTTAGGTTTTTTGACACAATACCAGTTAGTTCCAAAACTGCATCTTCTGTACTTTTCCCGGGTCTAAAGCCATATTGGTTTTCCGCAACGATATTTTTAAAGTTCAAGTAATTTAATAGTCTTTTATTCAGTATTTTTTCTAAAATTTTGGACAAAACCGTTAAAACCGAAATAGGTCTATAGTTATTGACACTGCCTCTGTCCCCACTCTTATATACGGGATGAACAATCGCCCTCTTGAATACTGCCGGGAAGATACCAGATGAAAGGCAGAGGTTGAAGACGTGACAAATAATAGGAACAAGGATATGCCTAGCAGATCTAACGGATAAAACGGTAGAAATACCATCCCAACCCACGGCACAGTTAAGTTTCAGACTGAGGATAATTCGCTCGATTTCATCATTATCCGTACCAAAAATGGCCATTGTGCTAGGACTATCTATGACATTAGTAGAGGAAGTATCGAGATTACAGGAAAGATCGGGAGGGGAGTCAATTTTAGATGCTAGATTTTTTCCCACGTTCGCAAAGAACTCATTGACATTATTAACTGACAGAAATGGATCCACAGATAAAGACAAAAGCTCACTAGCAGAAATTTTATTATTATGGAGGTTTGTAACTTGTTTAATTAGATTCCAAGTGGCCTTTGGATTTCTACGGTGTTTTTGAAATTCTGTGCGTTCATACTCTCGTTTTATTTTTTTTAACAAGTTATTACAGTAATTTCTGTATCGGGTATAAGTCACTTTTAAAACACTGTTATTCGGGTCTTTTTTTGATTTACGGTAGAGATTATCTCGGTTTCGTATGCAACGTAATATACCAAGCGTAATCCAGGGCTTTAAAATCCTTTTTTTACTTGGGATCTTTGGCTGAGAATGTGTTTTAACAACTGTAGAAATAACATTAACTAATTCGGTAGCTGCTTGTGTTGCATCACTAGTATTTAGGACTGATGAGAAGTCGGTCTTCTCTAGCGCAGTTACGCAGTCATGCACATTAACGCGCGGAGGTGGTGTTAAAGCCGTGAGGGTAGCATATTTAAGCTTACAGAAAATGAGCACTGGAGCATGATCAGTGATAAAGGAATCTAGAACTAGGGTCGTGGCAGGCTTATCAGTTCTGATGATCGCATGATCGATGCAGCTATTATTACGAGTAGAAAAGAGGTGGCCAGGGAGCAGACCATGAGATGCAACTGTATTGAGGTAGATGTCTGAATTTATATCGCTACTATTTGGTGCTATGTTTATATTTATATCACCGACTAAGACGATAGTTTTAAAGGTTTTAAGTGAATCTAAAACTACATCTAAGCTATTAATAAAGTTATCGGGTTTCCGGAATGATGGGGAACGATAAATTGCCATCAATGCAACTTCCGAGGAGAATTTGAAAATCAGGCAATTGGCGTCTTTTAGCAGTGTAGGCTTCTCCATATTGAAACTAATTTCCTGCCTAATATAAACCACAACCCCGTCGTTTTGGTTTAAGTGATCAGACGAGAAGGATTCAAAACCATCTATATTTGGAATAATTGGACATTTGCTCAGCCAGCATTCAGACAAAACAACAACGTCAAAAAGCACTTTTGTTCTATCTAGGAGGATTAACAAATTATTAAAATTAGACATGCTACCTATACTTCTTATGTTCACATGAAAAATTTTTAGGGAGTCAGTAATATTATGTAAGTGCGTATTACATTGTTCCGGGGAGCATAAGAACGACTTTGAGACCGATATTTGTTCTATATCATTAATAATTTCCGAGTTGTCATCCATTATTAAAAGTAAGATTTAACAAGTTGGTTAAAACACAGTTGAAACAATATCTAGATAACAGCCAATATAGAAAGTAATACGGACTACACCTACGATAGAGTAAGACCATTGAACATTGGGTCTGGTTTATCAGAAAATCCCTTCTAATTTGTAAAGAGTATTTGTGTGAGTGTACGAGTGTATGAAAGAATGAGTGTGTGGTAGATTTTGTGTGTTTTTTGAATTGTGTAACATATTTAGTACTATTAAGAGTGTTTACAATTATTTTAAAGGTATACAAAAATATAAAATTACAATTTTCACTTACAAACGCATGCATATTTAAAACAGAGCAGAGTTTGATAATTATAAATTTTGAAATAAAACCATGATCCTTAATATCTAGTCATTTAGATAAATGAATTTTTTTAAGGTCTGATTCCTCCTTTATTTGGTATTGTGTAGCCCCATCCTTTACACGCAAGAAAATCTTTCCATTAGATGTCCAACAGTAGCGGAATTCATTTGTTTTGGCAAAATCTCTAGATAGGTAGAAAAGCTTTTTCATCTTTGGAGAAAGATTTTCAGATATAAAGACAGGTTTGGACGGTCCGGAAATTTTTAATTTATCTGTGGTTAGTCTATTATTTTCTTTATTGCATCTTTTGTACATCCTGACAAATTTTTCTTTGGTTATATTTGTAGTAAAATCAACAATGATAGTCCTGTTATCGTTGTCTTTGGATCCAATGCGAAAAACATCCTTTACCTCGAATGGTTGGATAGGTACATTAACGGCAGCGCCAGTCCTGATGACCATATCTATCAGACATTCTTTAGATTCTGCTTGATTTGAGGGAATATTTCTAATTTCCACACATGTTGATCTCGCACCTCGTTCCAGTTTATCTAATGTGGCTTCCAAAGTTTGAATGTACAATCCATCATTCTTACGTTCCACCTCCAGTTGGTCAATTTGATTTTTTAATGTTTCGTAGCTCTGAGATAAGAAAGCCACAGATGATTGAAACTCAGAATTTTGACATTTGATCTCCTCAATGGATTCATAAATCTTTTCAATTTTTTTATTTTGTTGTTCTTTAAAATCGAGGAACATAGATTTTATTTCAGACATGAAAATAGACAGCTGGTCATTCGAGTCAGTTCTAGATTCTGAACATTTACGTTTATTACGGCCAGAAATATTCTGGAAATCATATTCTGCGCTAATTGATTGGTCCTCATTTGGTATATTTGGCGCTGAGGCGCTGCGCTGCTGCGGCGAGAGTTGTAGTTTGCTATGTGATTTAGCTATTGGGGATCGCTGAGTCGACATTATTCAAAAAACGGCGACAAAGTACCAGGAGAGACGAACTTGCAAAAGGTTTTACCAAGAAATGTTGCGAGGGGTCAACTAATTTGGTCAGTTATCGATAGTTGCGTACAAAAATTCTATCCGTCCACTCCAGCAAGACCCCTGAGGAGCTGAAGTAACAAAATTGATGTTATCTCTTTTCCACCCCTTATCGCGCCGTTCGCACAGGAATCAAGAATGTCTATATTGCAGTAGTGTGAGTAGATTCATGAATGGGACTAGCGTACAGACAAGAAGAGCACTCACTGTAGTTGCACGGTAAAAAATAAAATATTTTTTATCGTGGTAGTTGTGTCTCGCAGAGGGTGCGCGCAGGCTCAGATGATTAGTTGAACTCTTCGGTGTTATGCGCTCCTATTATGTAGATGATATTTTTTTGAATTTATTTCTTTATTTTCCGAAAAAATCTATACAATTTATGTTAAATAAATACGTCTGATCACCTCAGATATCCGGAGGGAAGGCGAATTGTTGTTTATAATATTCGAAAAAGTCAGGCAAAGTTTTGAGCCATACAGCCTAATCGTAGTTGAGTTATACCTAAGTTCTAGTCACAAAATCACTTTCATTTAGTACGCACTGTCAGTCACAGTCCATAAACGTCAATGTAACCTGTTACATGTGTTAGAAAAATAGTGGTCAATAAACTAAAACATCTCACGGACTTTTTGAGACAACTTGAAGTCATGATATACATAATTCATTTAATTTCCCTTCATTGGTGCGCGAGGATTGATCTTTATAGGATAAAACACCACAGATAATATGCAATAAAACTCAAAATACACGATTTTTTGAAAATAAAACGAAAACGCAACGTCACTTTGCAAGTTCCCACCAAAAAGCCCTCGATGTCAATGTAATAATTTTTTCAGTACATTCATGGAGAGTATAATAAAACAAATATTTTATGATTACGTAGATCTTTTAGTGGTAGTGAATCTAGCATCCAACTTGAGTAACGGTATTGAGTGACCAATATGTTTTAGTTCCTACAAAGTTTGAGTTTGTAACTATTATTACTTTTACTGCAGACCTGTCTCATTCATTATTTACTTAAAATAGGGGCAAACACACTCCGTTTAGTACCAACTAACCTTTATATAAGTTTAAATAATGCATTTATATTATGTAATGGTCAAAAACGAACTTTAAATAAAATTCGGAAAGAAATCCGCCAGCTAAAAGCTATCGGAAAGTTTTCGATGAATCGGATTGATATTTCCGTCGAGAAACGTCAAACTATTCGATTCGGAAATTAAAATAGCAATCGGCGCTTTAACCTATCATGCAGAATATATTTATTTTAGTTTATGTATTATTTGTAACACTTAAATTGTACTATTATCATACTATGTTAAATAAATATTGATGTTCTTAAAGTTTTGATTGTCTTTTAATGTGCACATACACATTTTTATTATTATTTTATTATGTCGGAAACTCGTCTCGGATGTTTCCGATTCCGCTCCCGATTCCGAATCCGACCGTTTTAAAATAACCCCGCTGCTCACTCATCCAATGACGCGCACGCGATATGACGCAACGATGACCATTCGCGGGCCCTGGATTAAATTTATTAATGGTGTTCGTTACGATTACCACCAAAGTTACGCGGTAGAGCCCCTGGACATCTTTTGGATATCCGGACATATGAAAGAAATTTTGTCCAAGCTGAAATGGAGTCGCTTCGCTCGCCCGGTCAATAAATAATGCTGGATCCGGTAATTGTATCCGGAAAACTTATACCGGATCCGGTAGATGCCTAATGATGCCGGATCCACCGGATTATCGGATCCGGCATTCCAGCTTGTAATCCTTAAATACGGAGCAACAGAATTGAGTTGATTTTATTTATCTGCGCTCTCCTCGCTGTTTTACCTTAATTCTTGGGATAAAAATAGCTGATTTCCTTCTCAATACTAGGTATATTGTGCCAAATTTTAGCGAAATCAGCTCAGCGCTTATGCGAGAAACAAACAGATACACTGGTGCCGATTCTGTTGTAAATCGCACTAAACTAATTTTAGTCACATCTCATCTCTTTCTTAAGAACATGATTGAAAAAGGATAGAACATATTTTAAGTTGTTAAATTAATCTTTGCCGTCTTATTTTGCGTGTATTTAGGCGTAACCGCGATAGATGGCGACTAAATTTATATTGAAAACAAGCATTGGACTAATTTGACAGGACTAAATTTCTTACATCCTTTTCATATGTTCTTTATTAGAAAGAGACATAGTGAGATTAAAATTAGTTTAGTTGTGAACAACAGAATCAGGGCCACTATCTGAACCATGCGCGAGTCCAATGGGTACTTTTTATTATAAACGGACCCGTTTTATTATAATTTAGAAGTGTCAGCCGACAATCATCGTACGATATCATTATCATACTACATGTTATCACCATTAGATATTTTTCATTTGCAATCATTAATAGGCAATTGGCATTCAGATCTTGTACCCATATAGTGGTCCCCATACAACGTACAGAGCGCATATGTGTGGGATTGGCAATTAGGCTACGCTAAGTGCATCTTGTACACCGTTGAATTATATATTTAGTTACGGACCCTTAGAGGATTATTATTATTAAACGAGAATATTAGTAAGCAGATTATAGATCTTAATACTACCAGCGTTATTTATTCATATTAGGCCCTGATAAGTTACTTATGAACGTTACAATGAATCTGGGGCCCAATTCTCACCCAATCGAAACTAATCGCTCGATCGAAAAAAGCACGAATTCTAACTTTTACGAACGTTACGTTATTCTGGCAATTTCAAGGCCGGCATATTTAGAAGGGAAACCAGTCAGCTAGAGCGTTGATTGGTCGGGACCGTTCGAATTGACTCCGCCCCTCGAAATTTTACAGTCGAATAGGACTCGAACCGTAAGTTCGATTCGAAGGCTAGTTCGAGGGAAGTGAGAATTGGGCCCCTGCCACCTATCACAGACTACGTCGGACATATTCTCGCAAACAAAAAAACTGTGTCTATGGAGTCGGCCACCTCTCACGCACACATTAGTTGGCTATTCCGCGGGAAACTAGACTCTGTCGCCGTTTACACAGAGTCGATTACTCGCGCTCAACTAATATGTGAATGTGTGCGTCCCGGCCACCACGCTGTGCGTACAAACGCACAGCGTGGTGGCCAACTTGAGTGACACAGTTTTTGTTGGCGAGAATATATCCGACTTTTTTAAACATCCTTGCCTATATTATAATTGACAGTTAAATTTAAAGAACCTATTGGTATTATTGTAGGTTTTAAGGTACTTTAAATACTATAAAATATTGTATACCTGAGTAAGATTTATAAGTAATTAAAAAATTAAGCAAATGTTTATTTAAAAAATTATAAAAACACCATAGAGCCCCGGCTTCGCACGGGTGCAATATCGTAATGTGGTGTCGAGCGATATGCCCGTCCGCGCCCGCCTCACGGCTGGGGTAGTATTCCACCTTACAGAATACCGCAACTAAATAAATAAATATCCTGGGACTCACACACGGTCATCTGATCCCAAACTAAGCAGAGCTTGTACTATAGAAACCAGATAACTGACAATACATATACTACTTTTGGTTTGTAAATACATACTTAAATACACATAATTACACCCAGACTCAGGACATACAGATATGTTCATGCACACAAATGCATGTCCTGTGTGGGAATCGAACCCACGACCTGCACCACCTGCGCGTAAGATGAATCTTAACCAACTGCGCCAACTGGGCCGTCAGCGTCGCGGTTAAGATACTGTCTCGTCAATAACTTTATGTTGTATGCCTGCGCATGAGTAAGGTTGCCAGAGCTCATTGGGCAGGGGGTCAGTAATGCGTAAGTGATGTCCGTGTGTTGCAAGCGTCCTTGTGGCTATATACGGTAACCGCTTACCATCAGGCTGGCCGAATGCTTGTTTACCGACTTAATCGTATAAAAAAAAAAAAAAACCATCAAAATTTAATATTTCTGTACCAATAAAGTGTACTTTCTGTTTTACTGATCCAGTAGCTATCATGGATGCATATTAACTCTAAAAATACAACTGTGGTCAAATAAACAAAGATAATTGAAATTAAAGTAAAATAAGCTTTGGTATAATATCAATAAATCTTCTTTCTAACGTAAGGAGTTACCTACTAGGTTCACACACGCTAAGTTAGAAGCCTTCGATGTTAAAGTAGACTGCTCAGATAAATGGCCACTTCGTGGAAGATAAGGATGGGGGGAGTCTCTAAAACGCCTGCATTATGAAAAAAAAAACAATTCTAGGTACTACATTTACCTGATTAAGTTTGAGAAAGTGGTATTTCAGCTAAGAAATCAACATATTAGTGCAATTGTAAATGTATAAATTAATATTATAGTAGATTTCAAATAGCATGAATTCGGTGACACATGGTATTTTATTAGATTTCTCAATGTTTAATGTTCATTTCGTTTTAATAAAGGAATACTATGATAGTGCGAGGTTTAATGAAATATTGTGAGTAAGTACTATTTTAGAGTAATCAAATAGAATTTTACTAGATATTGGTAAAAAGCCCTTGACCTTGACGACTCATTCTATGTGAAATAGAGTTTATAGAGGTAGAGTGTAGTGTTTATTCGCTTAAATTGCAGCTGCGCCTGACAATTATTCTGTGGCCTGAGTAAGGTTCGGTAATGCGTGAGTGATGCCCCATGTGTTGCAAGCGTCCATATGGCTATGGTAAGCGCTTACAATCAGATGAGCCGTATGCTTCGTAGTAGGTATATATTATAAAAAAACTCGAAACATGAACTGTGTTAGTTGTAGCTTGCTTCACGCACGTTGCTGCCCTACCGTTCAAGTCCTTTACTGGACATTAATTCTGCTCCAATTTAGTACTCTTAATTACACACAGGAATTAACCACGGTTCTGTAATTAAATCTGCATCATCTCATTTGCTTGTTCGTTCTGTAAATGGGATTGTTATTTTTCTCACGTATCTTGTATTTTTCATTGCAATTATGTTGTTCCTGATATCTTTTTACTAGCACACTCTGCCATACATTTATTATATTTTTGATACATATACTTTTGATAAATAATTGATTTAAATATTTGAACAGATTCAATTTGTTGCCCAAATTATTAATTATGATTAATTATTTAAATAAATCGAAATACATTTTCATTCGTATTGATGTTAGCAGTATATATTAAAATCACGCTCTCTTAATTGAATTTCAGTGTTGCCATATCCATTCACCTATATATATTTATTTATTTGCGTGTTGTTAATATACAGCTTAATTATTGTAATTCGAAGTTATAGGCTAATGCTACGATACTATTGCCTTACTTGTTACTTGTTCGGGGCTCCTTTTTCCGCAAGTAGGCCGCTTGAGTGGGCCCTTTCTGCGTGAATTGTGCCGGCTAAGTCATCAGCCAGCCTAGCTCCGCCCAGAAACGCAGGACTCTCCTGGGATGTCCACAGGTTTCGTGGAGCAACCTCGTTGGACGGAGGATTTGCGCCCGTTGCTCAGCCACTTCCTCGCACTCCAGGATGACGTGGGCGGCCATTTCATCTGTCTTCATGCATGCCCTGCACAAAGGACTGTTGGTAACACCTATAATTGCCTTAATAGCTGTTAGTTCTTATACGGTATTAGCAAGCACATATCGGTAAATAATAACTCTTTTATATTATTTTAAAGATACTTTTGAAATCTATTCAATACGTGAAGAGAAAACTTTGTAGCTCTATAGTGTGAGATTTGGACTTGAAAACTCTCGTCAACGTTTATTTGTGTATTTATATCATTATTACATAATTTTTTGGTTAAAAAACATAATACATTTTTATTTACAAAGGAATACCCTGAGAAATTCTTCTCTCAATATTTCTAAGGATACATTTTCTGTTGCTGAGTAAAAAATATTCTTTTCCAGTGATTGCTATACCTGGCAAAGTTTTTATTAAATGAAAATCCGAGGAGTGTTTGACAATCAGCGTTGTACAGACGTGATATGCATACCCGTAGCTTACTGTAGCTGCATCGCTTTGTACGTAGTGTAGGTTACTATTTTATACACCGTGACTTTTTATTCATCTTAGAAACGTGTACCCAATGAATAGGTACTAATCATTGAGAAAAAATTTTTATTTTGTTAATTTGTATATATTTTTTTTAATTAAAATGTATTATAATCACGACAAATCGAGTTAATAAATTAAAGTTTACGTATAAAATGGTAGAAAATACCAACCCAGAGCACAAGTCGAGTAGACTGCGCTCGTAACAGGGTGTTTAAAACTACGTCATGCGTCATAATTGCATTTTTTATTGAAACAAATGTTCATAAAAATTTTTTTTTTTCAATAATTAATACCTATTCATTGGGTACATTATGTGGGCTGCGTTTCTAAGACGAATAAAAAGTCACGCTGTATATTGAAATCCCAATCGCTAATACAAAACTAATGTTTTTATTATTAAAATTGCCAATGGACGTTTGCTACACCCGAGGCACCCTGGAGCATCACTCACGCGTTACCGACTCTTGCCCCTCCACGATGAGCTCTGGTTATCTTACTCATGCGCAGTTATTGGTCTGCAGTATTCTGTAAGGTTGAGGTACTTTCCCAATCAAGTTGCTCTATCTCGTGTTAAACTCCCATCATATTAGGGTCGGCAACGCGCGAGTGATACCCCTGGTGTTGCAGGCGTCCATAGGCTACGGTAACTGCTTACCATCAGGCAGGCCGTATGCTTTTTTGCCACCTAAGTGGTATAAAAAAAAAAAAAAAAAAAAATTATATGGTTTAAAATAACCTCTTGCATTTTTTTATTTACTTACTAGCTGGCCCCCGCGGTTTCATCCGCATTCCGGGGATAAAAAGTAGCCTATGTCCTTCTCCATATTATAGGCTAGATAGCCTAGCCTATAACATGCCAAATTTCATGATGATCCGTTGCGTAGTTGAGGCGTGAAGGTGTAACAAACAAACTCACTTTCGCATTTATAATAGTTAGGAGGATAAGACAGTTAGGATAAATCATACTTACGAAAATTTTTGACAAGACTGAATTTCTTATATCCTTTTCTTATATTCTTTCTTAGAAAGAGACATAGTGAAACTTGTACGTAGTATTTATATACTCTGAGGTGAAACTAAATTAGTTTAGTTGTAAACAACAGAATCAGCACCATTGGACACACTAAAAAAAACAACTAAAAGTTTCGGAGTCGCTGAGCGATAGCTTTAATGTTCAATACCGGTATTTTAAAAAAGTATTAATTTTACTCAGTTTGAACTTCCTTTTTAATAATAGTCCCCACTTTGTTAACGATGTTATCTGATCGTCATTTATTTAACCTGGGAACAGTTAACTTCGTTAAGCGTTCCTCTCCACCCTCTTTCATTCTTCGTAGATATTATTTTCTATAAGATATTTTATATCGTTTCGAATACATTGATGTATTAATTGTCTCAGTTAATAATGTATTATTAAATTGAGAACGCAATGTAGATAGTTTATCATGTCATTTCTTGAGTTGTATTAAGGGTTAAAATAATTTGTTACCTATTTAGATTACGCTCTCATTATTTTGAATTGCTTTCCATAACGTCACATACAATAGACATTCAAATTTAAATATTTATTTAAAAAAATACATAATCCAGTGCATGATTTTAAACAGGATATTATTATATACTTTTCAATTTTAATTTTCCAAATTATCAAACAAAATTTACCCTTATCCATATATTACAAAAGCCTATTTTGCCACACATACAAAATAGAAAAGACATGTTCGTACCGTAACTCTATCAAGGCAAGTGGATTACATTGGAGGCAGTGCATCTCTTTACAAACTTTGTAGGCTTTATGTGTACCGACGAAGCTCTAAGTGTATTAGGTAGTTTATAGGCAGACAATCTTGTATGTGACATGCAAATCTAGTGTAGATTTTAGTATTTTGTTAGTTGTTAACTTCATAAATGTGAAGTTATCCGCATATAAATCATGATAAAAGAGCTATGTTTAATTTCGTCGCACTGTGGATTATATTTAATAGATAATATCTGACCGGACCTTTTATTTATTTCACCACGAACAGTATGTTACGATACGTATAATGGACTGAAGTCACGAGTATCGTATACTATTTTACGACACGTATGAGGTAAACTCACACTTAGGTCACGATTCTCCAATTTTTTTTTTTTTTTTAATTATATGGGCTTGCGTTTGGCCACTGACCCGCCCATAAGGGGCGATGACGAAGCCTAAGATGAAACACGCTTACCCAGGAGAAACCTATTCACTCTGGCCTTGAAAGTACCTAGATTGTAAGCGTCAGGAAACACAGACGCCGGAAGTAAGTTCCACTCCCTTGCTGTCCGCATTATAAATGAGGATGCAAAACGCTGTGTCCGTATATTCGGTATGTCAACAACGTACGGGTGAATTTTTTTTTGGGTGAAATTATATAATTGACTACATTAGTGACGGAGAATCTTGACCTAATGCGGGTTTAGGTCACACACACAGTGCTATAAACCACTCACTTTAAGTTATGATAAAATCAACTATTTATTTACAAACACAATTCAGATTAAATTAAAATCCATACCAAAAAATAATGAAATTGAACTATGTTTTTTTTTTCTAATATGATGAGGTCGATAACAAGCACACGGCCCGCCTGAAAGTAAGCGGTTAACATAACCTTTTTTTTATACCAATAAGGTTGCAAACAGGCATACGGCCCGCCTGATGGTAAGCTGTAACCGTAGCCTATGGACGCTTGCAACAACAGGGGTATAACTCGCCATATAGAAGGTTGCAACCATAGAGTTAATTCAAATTCAATTCAAAATCATTAATTCAAATAGACCTTCGCAGGCACTTATGAAAAGTCAAAAGTTGTATCTACTTTATTTAATTTTCTATATATAGATTGTATTTTGTACATATTTGTTGAAAAGTCTGAGTCTAATACTCTAATACCGGTTTGGAAGGTTGCATTTGCTGAGAAGAGCCGGCAATTAACTCAGCAATTACTCTTTTCAAAACAAGCTTAGATTACATAATATTTACATTCTAATCGCACTGACAACAATTGCGTGCCCAGCGCGGCGGCAAAACTACAATGTAGAATGTAGATGTTGTAGTGTATTTAATAAGTAAATAAATAAATGGCAAACGTAAGCAGACCAACCCCCACAAGCAGCACCTGTTCACAAGTATGACGCGTGTGGCGGCCATCGCCCTCCTCGCCATATTGAAGGGAAGTGAGCGACCCTTATGCGTTTACTCACGCGCACAGTGCAGGAACACAACATAAAGTTATTTGGCTGCGTTATTCTGTAAGGTGTAGGTACTTTCTCAGTCGAGCTAAAAGTCCTTGTGTTTTTGCGACACACACAAACTTCACTCAGACAAAATCCACTTTGCACACCCACTAACAAACTTGACTATTCTTAGTTATCGCTAACTAACTAAACTTAATACAACTAACAATAATTACATCTGTCTGACATCTCAATAGTCGGAAGCGTTGTCGTGGCCATTAGTAGTCCACAACTTGTTACTAAAGTTAGTCAATCGCATCCCCTAATTCACCAGAAGACGGTTCGGACTTCACGCTTGACGGACAATAGATACGCATTAAGTTCGATTGAAGGTATCGATGCGAACAATAAAGTAAGGGTAGGTTTATGTGGTGTGACAAATAGTCCTATATTTTATACATTGTACAGTCGATTACAATGAGATTTATCCATTTCAGTGGAAATATGGTGGTATCTATAATTATTGAACTTCGTATGAAAACATAATAATGTCAGGTTCCATGGCTACCATATTTATCACATATAATACAACGGATAGTTGGGTCTTTTAGCTTATTCGGTCCACCTTTTGTTGGTCCGCAGACTAATTCTTTAAGATGCGGCTAATTCTTTTTGAAGAATTGACTCACTGTCAATTACAGTGAGTCAATTCTTTGTGTACCTTGAGGTGCAAGGTGCAATATAGATAAGAATTGACACACTTGATTTTCGTATAGGTCTTGAAGACGTAACCAGTCTTACTTTATAATTTTTTTCTATTTCTTATTCCTCATTTCTTTTTCAGAGTCTTTTTTACATAATTTTATGAATATTGGATGAAGTTGAATATTAGTTTGTGAGTTTTTAAAGTTGATTTGAACTTTTACAAATAAGATCGTAGTTTTTAGAAGAAAATGTCCATGGCGGAAGCTTTCCCAGATTCGTTAAAAAATTCAAGTCGCGCGTTGCCAATTTGCCGGCTGGAATGACGCCTTGGTGGGCTACTCACCTCCGTTTCCTCAGAAATTGAGTATTATGTTACTGCAAATGTACTAAATTGGGCGCTTTTTAAATTATCCTTGGTGCAACTGGAAAAGTTTCACTGCAGTATCAAATTACGGGTCCCGAAAGAGTAAAGAATATTTTTGCCGCAGAAAAATATTAAAATTGTAAGAAAATAAGGAGGAAATTAAATATCAATCAATCATTTTAAGCTAACCTATTTTTGAAGAGAAATTGTCAATTACCTGAACTTGATCCAAGTGCTTTTATAATTTGAAACGGTGTCTGGATAATTAAAAAAAAAGTAGGAAAAGAATGTAACCTTTATGTAGACTGAATCTAGTAAATACATCCTTATTTGGCATAATAATGCTACTAAGCAACTACACATCCAATAGAACTTGCATTAGCCTTCAAATGAGCCATCAAACAAGCCTGTAATTCAACTGATTCAGAAGTTAAAGCGCAGAATAACTTTGAAATCGTAGCAATAGCAACATTCACGCCATTCTCTATCTTGCCTCAGGCATCTCGTGTAGCACAAATATATTTAAGACCTTATTAGTATTTCGAAGAACAATACAAAGGATTATTTAAATTTCAACAGTGCAATGTATTGGTTCTACGTGTTTTGGTCACACTTATGTTTTCGTAAACTAGCACCTAACGATCTTATTTAAAAACTTATTCAAAAGTCAGCGTCCAAAGTAGATAGTATTATGACTGATATATCAACGCACAGCCTAAACCACTGGTCCTCGAGACATAAAATTTAGAGGGTATTTTCTTTGTGAAAAGTAGGTATCCACTAAGAAAGGGTTTACCCCTAAGGGGGTAAAATAGGAGATGAAAGTTTGTATGAAAGTCCGTCAGTTTCGAAGTTAGGATCTTCAATTTTTGTGTTTAGGTTGAAGATTGAAAATTAATTTATACGTGTCTCGGCGTTTTTAATAATTCTACCCTTGAAGCGGGATAAAGTTGTTTTGTTTTATTGTTATAGAAAAATATGTCATTTGGTTGGCCACGCGGGTGAAGCCGCGAGCAGAAGCTAGTTTCATAATAAAATATAGACATCCTCTTCAGAGTTTGCATGAAACCTGTGAATTGCGTAATGTGACACGATACTATAATGTGTTGAGCTGTTTTGAGGCGGACTGTACGTTGTATTTCCGCGTTCGTTACACAATATATTTTTCATTTTGATCCCCATTTCCGAACGTTCATTATACCAACATTTATCGACAAAAACATATTTGTAATAAATATTACTATTACATGAAGTGTACGCCCTTCCTCATTCCTCCTCCCTTCTTCATTCCGTCAAATAGACCGAAAAATTAACTACTGCGCAGGTGTCAATCTGTGCTCACGACTCGTGTCCCTTACTATATAAACGCACATCTTGAAAGAGAACATTTTATAATAACTGTTAGTCTGACTTACATCTAAACATATTAACATCTGGTAGGTATCTTCTATTATTCTACGGGCAACATTTTCAAGTTTAAATTATACAAAGGTTCATGTGAAATGCGTAATATTATGCGGTTAAACTTGATACGCGGTAATCTTGTGCGTGACGTAAGATAAAACCCCGGAAATATTCATTGTGGTTGCCATTTTGTACAAGAAAACGGAAAATTTATGGAGTAAAACGTTACCCCGTTGTTTTAAGGTTTTATAGTAATTAGTTTTAATTGAAATAAGAAACAACCGATTTTCCACAAAATGTAATTAAAATAAATTATTATGATATCAACTAGGTATCGTTTTAAGCTGTGAAAGCGTAACAATTAACAGACATACTCACTTTGGCTTTTAAATAATATGGTAATTAAAATGTATATGCAGTAATAAAATTAATTTCTCGACACAGTGTATCATGAAGGAAATTTAAGTTAAATTAACCAAATTATGTGGTGCAAATCCGATAAAGTTTTTTTTAACCGACAAAAAAACGAAGGAGGTTAACAAACGAAAAAACGGAGAAGGTTTACAAGTCGACGCGTATTTTTTTTTATGTATGATCACGCATAACTTTTTCCTAGTCCGATTTTGATAATTCTTTTTTTATTGGATAGGGTATACCTCGAAGTTGGTCCCATATAAATTTGGATACAGAAAACCTACCTTAAGGGTGGGAAAATAGAGGTGATATATTGATTGTTCACTCACAGATTTTAATGCTGAGTTGTAGTAATTAGTAGATTATAGCCACAAAAAAATATAAAATAAAAACTTTTTAACAAGAAAATTAAACCACCGAAAAAACTGAAAAGCAAAAAATAATTTTGAATATAACTTAAATTTTATAAGGTTTTGCAGTCGGGGATAAATAAACGAATATTCCAAAAAAAAAATACATAACAAAACCTTATAAAACTCAAGTTATATTCAAAATTATTTTTTGCTTTTCAGCTTTTTCGGTGGTTTAATTTTTTTTCTTTTTCTATAGCATAGGCTACCTGCATGCCACAAGGGGTTAGGTACACCGCATTTACTGAACATCAAGACATTGATTAAAAGGCAACCCGTGGCACACTTGTAATATAATAAAGTTAGGCAGGTAGGCCTTTAGACGTGGCGAAACTGTTGACCCATGAAATTAAACCACCTGCGGCCATTCGAGATTGTATAAGTTCTATTGTACTATATTATTATGATCAACAATACACTCTGGTTTTTGCTACCTATTTTATGTAATGATTAAACCCGTTGGTTCTCGCGAGGGAGGCTCGTCCTATTATAACAATTGATGTCATCGTAATATTTTTAATCGCAAGCCAAGCGATTAAATATTAAAATCCCAATTGAACTTCATAATCTTTAAAATCTCTGTTGTACGTAAATAATGACCTTGTATTTGTCCACATGAAATTTTTATCTATCAATTTAGACTTTGTATAATCTTAATTATTTTTAGAATCACTAGACAATACTTATTTTGTATACCTTTAAAAATTGAAAGGCGTTGTACGTAGTATATTATTTACTCTATGATAATAGGTAGTGAAATAGAGTCTTTAAAAATACTTTGAAATAAAAAAAAAAAACAAAAGCATTTGGCTATCGCTAGTATGACCTTTATCCTATCAGGAAAACAGTGACTAATGGGTTACCGCCCAAAACTGATGGTGCAATATGAAACAGACGAGATTTGTTTCCAACATGTCTACCAAGTTTTTGAAAGGAGTTTTGATGGGACTTTTGAGTCAGGTTTGACTTGTAAACTCAAGGGACGTAAACGGAATGAGATCGAATTGATTAATTTATTATCATTCGCTTTATTTACAACAAATATGTACGAAATACAATCTGTATATAGAAAATTTCCTCAAGTCTGCCGCCGGCAAGGTTCCCAGAAGGCTGACAGCGTTTCCTCTTTGGATACCCAAGCTAATGCGTTGGCGGAAAAAGCTCCCCTCCGGAGGTCCGGAGGTCTCGATAAATTTTGATGACAAATACTTTGGTCCAATCGATGCGTATTTTTTGAATTTTGAATTTTCCGACACCTCAAGGGATCAAAGACATACCATCCGGTCTGCTGCCATCGCCCCGCGCAATACTGACTGGTTCCAGTTCCAGTTGACTTTATTATATTTTTAGTAAAGGCTGTATGTCAATTTTGTTCGCATTCTTGATCCACATGCTCACGCATCGCTGTCAAAAAAACCTGCGCGCCATTTTCCATACATTTTGCGCTGTGTGGTTGACAGCGCAAAATGTATGGAAAATGGCGCGCAGGTTTTTTAGGGTTTTTTAGTATCAATAAATCAACTCCAAAAATTATTTTTTCCTTGCAAGTGTGTTGAAAAACGTCTTTTGATACGCGTGTGCATTGATCATTACACTCTCGGCTTAATACCGCCTCGTGTGTAATAACCAACTTTGCACACTTGTATCAGAATATAAAATCTTTTATATTGAGTTTTCGTATCATCTTGTAAATTATAATTCACTGCAGTACACAATAAAACTAGCAGACAGCCATCGATATTTATAGAAGGTGCATAGCAAACGTTTAGCTTAAATTATTCATGTTTCGTAGTCCGTCAATTCGTTTGCATCATTCCACATCGCATCGTATGCAAAGCGATGACAATGAAACGTCACGTTTCGCTGGTTGTACCGAAACTGTTCACGTTGATGATAGATGCACGTGGTTGTATTTAAAGCCCATTGGAAATGCACTCAGATTATCCATATGGACGTGAAAGAAAATTGTTCTATAGGCGAAGTTCAACTTGTCATAATTTTTGGATTTATTCTGGTATATATTTTGAAAACCGAAATGAAAGCATTTTACACTGTGGTAAGCTGCTGGAATCCAAAGGCAACTCGTATCTACCTAGAAAGCCTTATCACATACTTTTTATTGAATGGTATATTTTTGTTTTTTGTTTTCACGTGGAGAAGTTCTTATAGGATATCTGAGTTGCCCGAGTGCCCATGGGGAAGTGGCCATGATATGCCGGCTCTTATCGTCAATTTTCAACTTATAGTATCCAATGTTTTGTTCAATAAATAATATATTTTTGTTTCGTAATTACTCTAAATTCAGTAAAATTTTATAACACAATATATCTCTTTTATTCAAAATGTTGATAAAAAAATTAAATTAGGTATGTTCTGTACTTGTAGGGATGAAAATTTGTGTAACGCTGCCAATATGCGGAGTATTTCAGATTTTCTCATGAATATAAATATTTCAGTGGCTTTCAGGGTTACTTAAAATTCTGTAGTGTATGACTTTACCGTATAGAGTATCATAAGGTCCAGCCCTGTCGTGTATCATTATCATACTTATGACTGCAAAAAAAATAAACTTTATTTTAAAGAGGTTACTATAAAAGAAATATCGCTGAAAAATAATTGCCTCCACAAACATTCAATAACCATTTTACTTTTCACTTGCCAATATACTAAAGAAAGCACAACTATTATAACATTGGAGCTTCAGTAAAAGTACCGGCTTCTATTACCGAGAAGCTTTGTTTTATGGTAACTTTATGAACGCATTTTATGACCATACTCCGCGATAGCTGGGATAGTACGTAATAGACACTTTTTAATACTCGTCTACTATTTCATTTATTTAAAAAACTGTTATAAAGTGCTAAGTGCTATTCAGATCATTATATACAAATCTAGAATATAATGGCAAATATAAATCAATGTGTTTTTCAAACCAGTATTATTATAGACATGAGGACATTGGATTTGAATCAGACTAAACTATACCAGAGCCATCGAGTGGAGATAAAATATCGACCTCTACTGAGTTACATTACGATAGCGAGCGATCATTATCTCTCGCATGCAATAATGACGTCAGTTGGTCGACGACAGCTGTCGAGTGATTCGTGGTACAGGAAAGCGGTCGGTAAAACAGCTGTCAACATAATTTCTTTAAATAAAAATTGAAAGTTTGTTTACATTATTTATCTCCACTCGATGGCTCTGATATAGAAATAAATTCTGTAAAAGGTAAAAGAGAGCCGGGGCCAAGCCTGCTATGAAAATCGTGTTCCAATGAGCCATCAGTGGTATCAAATATGTCAGATTTCACAGTTTTAGGCCCGGTTTCAATAAACAAAAACGAATCGTTTTGCTTACCAATGGTAGGTTTTTTTATTGCCAAACTGTGCATATAGATCATTTCGTAAGTTAATTTTACCTGTGATAGCTACTTCCACATGGGAGGGTCTGCTATGCAAAGCTTTGAGATCTTTGCTTCATAATTAGTAAAGATATAAGAGTCTTAATTTTAATAAATCCTTACCGATACCGGTCGGTAAATTATTGAAACCGGGCCTTAATCAATAGCGTTGAAAACTATTATGGATTTAGTAGACAACGCACTTGGCAATGAAACTATAATGGAATCATGTCAGAATGACATTTGGTTTAATACTTAAAGGTCTGTACATACAAAATCTTTGGATAGGAATAAGTTTTAGTGCAATCTAATCATTTTAATATTGAATCTTTCTTTGCATGACCTATGATACAGAACGATAACAAATATGCTTGTGTATTTACATGTTTAATTTCCGGTAGCAATAATCCCTGGATCAAAAATAAATTTGGATGGTAATATGTTTGTTTCAATCAGTACCTACGAATTTATTTACATAAAACGTATGTCAAAACCTCGTTGAAAAAGCGATATTCAAAATGCCGAATGGCTTTATTTTCACACTAACCTATTTTTAATTAGATAAATTACTACCGTGTTCTACAATATTTACATGATTTGTTATCAATTATTAGAGTACATTTTGGATGATTTAATTAAATTCAAATATTTAACAGCATTTTGAACATTCAATGGGAAATACGGAATGTGCAAAAAGTATTGAACGTATGGTAGCCTACAAAGTATTTAGGAGATGAATCCTGGGACACTATAGTAGGTTTTTTTGTCAGACATGTATTTGAATATCTAACCTTGTTAAGTGATAATGCAGCCGAAGGTAGTAAGCACACAAAATCTGTAAGGGAACTGGCTTTATTCAGCTGCCGGATTGGCGACATTTTTAACTTAAGGGTGGAATCCAGGCAGACAGAGCACATTACCCTTCTATCGTGTTATGGTTTAATCGCAATATACAACATTGTAGAAATTAATTTAGAAGGATGTAAAATACAAGAAAAATTGCCAATGCGTCATAGACTACAACAAAATTATCCTTGTGTTATGAGGTTGGACTATTTGAGACATTTTATTTTTCTTAAAAAATTATCATGAAAGTAAAACTGGGAATTTGGTAACCCTAAAAAGTAATAGTGCACAAACCAATCTCAGGGGCCCTTGAAATCGAAATAACGTCAAAGTAAGTGACATCAAAGTCCCAGTTTTATGTGCTTCAGAACTTAATTAGTTTCTCACTCTTTCAATGATCGCGTCGACCGAACAAGATTGTATTGGAAAAGAGATTCATTTTACTCTGTAATGATATGAGTGTTTAAAGATGTAGTATTTATTGAATATAGAAATCTACTTTGTATTAAATCAAGCGTATTGCTACTAATACTTTAATTCACTTTTCGACGACGATCATTTTCTTAAGTTACTAAACTAATAGCAAAATTGCGTAGAAGAGTTGAGTTACATGGGCACAAATTAAGTTAGTTTTATTTTACAAGCTTTTATTTAGTTTCACCTGTAAATTTTGCAAGTTAAATTTGACCCACTTTCCGGTTTCCGATTGAGCTGTTTTTTTTTTTTTTTTTTTTTTTACGGTTATAGGCCTGTGTTTGACCGCAATCTCACCATGGTAAGTGATGATGCGGCCGAAGGTGGTAAGCACACAAAGCCTAGAAGGAACTGGCTCTCAAGTGCAGCTGTCGGAACACACCGATAGGTGCTTGGCGACAGATTTTCAACTTGAGGGTGGTAGCCAACCAGGCGGGTACTACAAAGTACTATACCACCGTGCTATGGTTTCCTCACGATGTTTTCCTTCACCGAAAGCTCAAGCTCATTGTAGGATTCGAACCCGGGACCTTCGCCTCGGTATCCGACGTCACTACCACTGAGCTATCATCGCCTTAAATTTTGCACGAATATGCAAACTTGCGTGACAATGCAATATTATGATGCCGTGGAGCTGATCTGATGATGGAGCTGGAAGGTGGCCATAGGAACTCCGTAATAAAACCACATAACCCCATCGAGTTTGGGCTCGTTTGAATTGTCTTGATGAATACTTTGTCGCAAGTATAGTCAACAAAAAGTACAGTCACTCAAAAAAAAAGCTTGTATTAAAAATGATTTTTTTAACAAAGAACTTGTTTATTGTACGAATCCCTCTCAACGCGAGTCTTACTCACACTTCGTCTGGCTTTTTTACATTAGATACATTTGTTTTTCTGAAAATGATATAAATTTTGTTAAACATAACATCTATGTATCAAGAAGTTAGTATTAAAGATCAACGATTATAGTAGTTGACTGCAAAAGGTTTAAGTGTCAAAGTTCATTTGATAGCTTTAAGCATTTGTCGTTTGTTTCAATAGTAGTTCATAAATCCATGGTTAATGGAGCGAAAAGAGATATCGTAATATACGAGTGTCTTTGCAAGTATGTTTCTCAAGAATATCCTTAAGTTTTGCTCAGTTACCATAATAGTACATTATGATACATGTGTGCAAATCACTACAGGCGGCGAACGCGTGTCATACGACATTTTTGAACATACTTGCGAGGAAAAAAACAGACTTGTATTTTGCAATAAATGTCACTTTACGAGCGAGTATGTTGAAAATATTTATTACGTATTGTGTGAAACCTTATCAAGTTTAAATCAGAAACCTACTATAACTTAGATATACAGAAGACATACGGTTTATCGACTCCTTAAAATTGGACCACTATTTACGAAACACTTATAGGTAGCGCTCTAGCTAGTATTGCCAGGTGTCCCGATTTGCGCGGGACGTCCCGATTTTCAGGGGTCTGGTGACACGTCCCGATTTACCCTTGATCGGGAAGCCTAATGTCCCGATTTTTCAGCAACCTCCTTAGGCTGTACTATATTCGACAATTTTGACAGGAAAAAAGAATATATCTGATTCTGTAAGCTGTTACTACTTAAAATATTTTATATACTCTTGACCGATTTTTTTTTCTAGCCATTGTAGGTTGCTGTCCCGATTTGATAACCAAAATCCCGATAATTTTAACCTTCCGTTCCGCAATTTGACACACTGGACCTGGCAACACTAGCTCTAGCGCTGTATTGTACATTAACTATTCATGAGCCCCCGCTAACAACTTTACGCAAACTATTTTAGATATCCTATCCAGTAATATATAATAATAATTAAGTGTTTCTACACCACCGAAAGGGATTTTTCCTCGATAACCTATTGAACTGAAATAATGGCAGTTTTTTTATGTAAATTGCTCATTGGCAAGCATCAATTGTGACAAAACCAGGTGATGCCTGAAATTTTGGCTAAAGTATGAACTGGAGGATTGTTATTAAAAAATGTGATTCAAATAGGTGTTCGTAATATTTTGCTTACGACCGAGACTAAAAAGTATCATAACATTGAGTGAACATGTGTAAAAGTCCATCGTACATTTTAAGAATATATCTGAACATAGTAAACAAAAGTACCGCAAAACTTTGTGTATCAATCGGCTATCGCACATAGTAGACTACCGTCTCAAGGTGCAAGTATTCCGAACTGTACACCCAGTAGGGTGACCGAATCTAAAGCATGGATTCCTGGATTCCTAATTTTTTTTGTTTTTGGATGAAATCGAAATGATCTGTGACTAATTTCATCCGCGCTCGCCTATTGCTTTCCCTGGGGAAAAAGTATCCAATAGTAACTCCAAAATATATTCTATCTATGTCCCAAATTTCATTCATATCTATTCAGTATTTTTTGCGTCAATGAGTACATACATACATCCATCCTCACAAACTTTCGTATAATAGGATTTAATGTATCATGTGAATGGCTTTATGAATATCAGATTATGTAACGGAATCCAAAATTTTTGTTATACCACATGAGTAGGCATATTTTATGATTATTGAAACATTCCCAAGTTTTCTGAATGTCTGGCAACCGTAGTACTGTTCAGCACGTTCTTTGGCGGATATATTCGTTACAAATCCTTACCCTCAAAGAAACTGCATTGCTTAGGATCAACCAATTCTCCCACGATCCAAAAGTAAATATATATCCTATATAAATAAACGCAATTTACCGATATAAACTTTAGGATCGTGGGAGAATTGGTTGATCCTATGCAATCCGTTTGTCATAAAATCATTAGGTTTATTAGGTAAATTCTCTATCTTCTCTTAATCTTGAGATTAGTTAGTCACAACAAGAGAATTAGAGACAGGAACAAACTTTTTTTTTATACTACTGAGTCGGTAATCAAGCATACTGCCCGCCTGATGTTAAGCGGTTACCGTAGCCGTATTACGCCTGCAACACAAGAAGCATCGCTCACGCGTTACCGACCTTTCCCCCCTCCCCTATGAGCTCTGGCGACCTTACTCACGCGCAGGAACACAACTTTACACAACATAAAGTTATTTGGTTGCGGTATTCTGTAAGGTGGAGGTACTTTCCCAGTCGAGCTGCTCGTTGAGCGAATAATCGCTATGCTATACCTCTCTCAGAATGCATTGGAATAAAATCTGGCACACACATAGAATATGTTCTGAATTCACACACTGATTATCCCGGGAAACCCATTGGTCCTTCGAAAAAGCGGGTGAAATCATGGGGCGGATACTAGTATACAATATAAAGCATGTTTAGCCTATTATATTTTTTATAAACTTCACTTTTTTCAAAGTGCGTGCTGTTAGTTGATTGACTGAAAGAAACTTTTCTCATAAGAGTTTAAATTGAATATACTAATGGTCAAAAAGTTCGTAGTACTGTAAATTGGTTTTAAGATTCTGCGAATTACCAAAATTGTCGGCTTGTTACTTGAATCAAGTCTGGCCCAGTCATAGAAAATGTAAATGAATAAGTATAGAAGTGGCATTTTGCATTGACCATCGGAAAGGTATGCATTCGCTAATACTTAATAAAACACTTACGGTCAGTTTCTGAAAGCCAAATCAAAATGAATATATAATCAAAAGTGATGCCGTCTTTGTCATTTCAGACGTCATTGACAATGACAAGTATACTTTCAACAAGAGATTAACTTTGATTAGGCTTTCATAAACTGGCAGTTTGTCATGGTTTAAGCACTCTGAACCGTGAATCAGTGGCATAAAAATTGCTTCTATCTTGCATAGCAAATTATTACTACCCTTATATTATTATTAATAGCCTTTATTTCTACTAAGTATAAATGACATTATCTCTCTAGCTTATTATAAAATACCTGCACCTATATTACTTTATTATTTTAAGTTAAAATACAGTAACAAGTTATGATACTATACATTTCATGTTATTTGATTTACATAACTTATTTCTAGTACTATGCATTAGTAGTCGCTTCTGCGGCGTAGGCCTCCCCTAAACCTGTAGCGAACCACTACATAACTAAGTTCACACGCCGATAGATAGATGGCGCGCCGCCACATTATCCTGCATCGTGCATACATCGCGCATACATGCCCACTACATCCTGCATCGCGCTTGCAAAGATTTCTCGGCGATCTGCATATATACAACTGTCCGACATGTACAGTTGGACCGCGGTCCCCAGGCACGATGACCCAGCCTGGCGGAAGATCTTCCCTTTTCAATGGAGGTGTCATCCACCGTGCACCTCCATATTGGCGACCTTACTCACGCGCAGGAACACAACTTTACACAACATAAAGTTATTTGGTTGCGGTATTCTGTAAGGTGGAGGTACTTTCCCAGTCGAGCTGCTCGTTGAGCGAATAATCGCTATGCTATACCTCTCTCAGAATGCATTGGAATAAAATCTGGCACACACATAGAATATGTTCTGAATTCACACACTGATTATCCCGGGAAACCCATTGGTCCTTCGAAAAAGCGGGTGAAATCATGGGGCGGATACTAGTATACAATATAAAGCATGTTTAGCCTATTATATTTTTTATAAACTTCACTTTTTTCAAAGTGCGTGCTGTTAGTTGATTGACTGAAAGAAACTTTTCTCATAAGAGTTTAAATTGAATATACTAATGGTCAAAAAGTTCGTAGTACTGTAAATTGGTTTTAAGATTCTGCGAATTACCAAAATTGTCGGCTTGTTACTTGAATCAAGTCTGGCCCAGTCATAGAAAATGTAAATGAATAAGTATAGAAGTGGCATTTTGCATTGACCATCGGAAAGGTATGCATTCGCTAATACTTAATAAAACACTTACGGTCAGTTTCTGAAAGCCAAATCAAAATGAATATATAATCAAAAGTGATGCCGTCTTTGTCATTTCAGACGTCATTGACAATGACAAGTATACTTTCAACAAGAGATTAACTTTGATTAGGCTTTCATAAACTGGCAGTTTGTCATGGTTTAAGCACTCTGAACCGTGAATCAGTGGCATAAAAATTGCTTCTATCTTGCATAGCAAATTATTACAAAATAGATTAAAAACCGATACAGCCTTTTTTTAAATTCAAAATCATTTATTCAAATAGATCGTTTCAGGTACTTATGAAAAGTCTGACTAATACCGGTTCAAAAGGATGCATTTGATGAGAAGAGCCGGCAATAAACTTAGCAATTACTCTTTTCAAAATAAGCCTAGATTCATTACATAATATACATTCTGATCTCACTGGCAACAATTGCGTGTCCCAGCGGAAGTCGACGGTGTAGAAGCTTTTATATGCCACATAGAAATTAATTATTCAATATTAGGTAATGCCTAGCGTGCCCAACACATCAAAGTTTAAATGTAGTAGGGTTAATAGTGTAGCAGATAAATATAAATAGATTAATTCAGATTTCTAAGGTCTAAAGTTCTCACTGGATGGCACTGGGGGAATAAATTGTTGGAGTTGTTACTTCCAGACTGAAGATGACGTCAACCCTCTTGAGTCTATTTCGCTTCAACAAAATACTATAGCAAGGCTTTTTACATATTGGTGTAACTTCTGTACGAATATAAGTTGGTTATCTGATTTAGAGTAGATACTTGGGTCATTTGTTGATCGTAATTAATAGACATTAGTAAACACTCGCGTTTACGTTTACGTTATATCTTTATAGGAATTGCCACATCGACTCTCGTGAAATACACATATTACAAGTATTACCCAACTGATATGGCTTACCGATGTAACTGCACAGAAGATACTTTTTGTACATTTCCAAAGCGCGGGCTGTACCTACTTATTATCACCCATACAAAATTTTCGTAAACGCAAATGCGATAGTAAGCGTTTACAAACAATTCTCTATAAATGAAAAACTCATTATCGTAAATGAAACAAAACAGTTTTGTTGGGACAAATTAAATTCTAGTTAATAATATAATATCAAATAGTGTAAAAGGTGATTTCATTTTATTATGAATAAGCCCTTACAAACCTTTCTCTACGTTACAATACACTTGTGTTTTCACATGCCCGCAACGTGACCGCTCCCATACGATATAGGTTTTATATACGACTTCTTCATACCTTTTACGCAGAATGCGGATGGTTTTTACAAGATACGACATTTTGTTGTCAAAATAGCCTATTACGGACTTACTTATAAGACACTTATATTTAAGGCAAGACGTAAAAAGCGTTTTCTAGACAAGCTTACTATGCTTGACCTCGTCATAACTTCTCCTGGCTGCGTCGATGATTACATAAGAAAACATAAGTCAATTCTAAACGACCTATTAAATGGGATATCCTATGCCACTCGAGGATAATGTAGCTTCCTATAAGTGAAAGAATTTTTCGAATCCGATTGGTAGTTCCAGAGATTAGCCCGTTTAAACAAACAAACAACTTCCACTTTATTATATTAGTATAAAATAAAAATAGCCTTTATTTCTACTAAGTATAAATGACATTATCTCTCTAGCTTATTATAAAATACCTTCACCTATATTACTTTATTATTTTAAGAGTTAAAATACAGTAACAAGTTATGATACTATACATTTCATGTTATTTGATTTACATAACTTATTTCTAGTACTATGCATTAGTAGTCGTACATGCATCTCTTTCTCGTGCCTTTCGCATCCAATTTGGTCCACCTATTTGACTGAAAATGTCTCTCCATCTTTTACTTGGTCTTCCTTTTTTTCTTGTTACTTCCCTTGGTACCCATTCTGTCAAACGTTTAGTCCATCTACTATTAGTCAACCTACATACATACATGTCCTGCGCAATGCCATTTCAACAGTCGAGTTCTTTTCTGTACATCTATTATTTTTATCATCTATTTTTTTTGTGTAGGTATACTTAAAGCATATCTATTTAAACTACATCTTAATTACCTTTTATTTATCAATCTTAATATATATATATATATATATATAATCATAATTACTAGTTGTTATTATCAAATTAGCTGAGTGTACACTAATATATATACTATATCTATTTATTTTTAATAAGCCGCTATCATGAAATTTAAAATGTAATAACATACAAAAACGTAGTTTAATTTAAGTAATTTTAGTAAGAGGCAAATAAATTATATCTGTTAACTTTTGGTCTTCACGATACAGGCTTGGCCTAGTGTGAAGACCGCTGTAAAAATCATTAGTATTTAAGTTTCTTCAACATCTTAATGTTTCAAATCAAGCTGTTTGCATATTGTATATGTTGGTGTTGCAAAATAAATATATTATTATTTATTATTATTTTGTTTTACTTCTCATACAAACGTTGCTAATTTTATCTGATAGTTTAAATCTAAATCTTGAATCTAAAAATTATTAGTATAGATTATATCATCACATTATCACATTATACATTGTAGTAATACTATATTTCATTTCCAAAACCTCTAAACCATCGATAGTCGATACTCAAATAAGTTCTTACGCCAATAAAATCCATTCAAGGGTTAGGTAAGTTAACTGTTTGCTCGTCTTTCTTCAATAAGCTTGAACTATTGGCTTGTTTTTGAACTGATATTGACTTCACTAAGTCCACATTGCTTTCCGAACCTCAGAAATCGTATAACTAAGTCAATATTCCATTGAAATCCTTCAATTTCAACTTTTAATCCTTAGTTACTTACTGTAAACTCTATTTTATAGACAATGGAAAATTATTTTCTATTCTCTTTTCATAGTTTATGAATAATAATTTAATTTTTTACTACATCTTTCGTGAATTAATAACTAGTTCTTTATTAATATTTGAGGTCGTTATGAGACTGGTCTGAAAATAGTAGATAAGATTCTTTAGTCATTTTGGATATTTTACTTGAAATACAATTTCATTAATGTTTGGTATCACAAAAACATAAGTAACAGTAGTGGTTCTGTGAGCTGTGGACCTCGCGAGTCTCGATAATTATATTACAGTAAGGCGATGATAGCTCAGTGGTAGTGACGTCGGATACCGAGACGAAGGTCGCGGGTTCGAATCATACAATGAGCTTGCGCTTTCGGTGAAGGAAATCATCGTGAGGAAAGCATAGCACGGTGGTAGGGTACTTTGTAGTACACATCTGGCTGACTACCACCCTCAAGTTGAAAATCTGTCGCCAAGCATCTACCGGTGTGTTCCGACAGCTGCACTTGAGAGCCAGTTCCTTCTAGGCTTTTGTGTGCTTACCACCATCGGCCACATCATCACTTACCATGGTGAGATTGTGGTCAAACACAGGCTTATACACAGTAAAAAAAAAAAAAAATTGAAACTAGCTGTCCCCCGCGGTAAAAAATAGCCTATGTCCTTCTCCATACCATAGGCTATCTGCATGCCAAATTTCATGATGATCCGTTGAGTAGTTGAGGCGTGAAGGCGTAAAAAACAAATAAACAAACTCACTTTGGCATTTATAAAAACTGACTCGACGAAAAAAAACCATATAATATTACCGAACCTGCTCAGAAAATTTGACGAGAATCTATTGAAAAATACGACCTGTAGAGAAGAATAGTCGGACATCTGGACAGACTTAAAGAAAGCGTTTTTTTTTTCAAGCTGAAACGGAGCTGCTTCGCTTGCTCGGTATGTACATATTTAATATTTACTGGATGTATTTGCTTTTGTTAGGAAAGAATTTAAAATATAAACCAAATCGTGGCCCTAAATTACGTGTCAAGAATTTATAAAAGTTGTACCCCCTTATTCATAATAAAGTTATCAAACGTTGATTAGCTAAAATTCCGAAGTCTTTATCTTACACTTGACATATTTTGGTGATTGAAAGAGTGAGACGGGGCACACTATTACACTGATTTAGTTAAAAAGCGATTATGAATAAGCTGGACAATATTTATTTACGAAAAAAAAATGAATGCAGTTTTATTTATTTTCAGATATAAAAATTCATAAAGACAAACCGAACGACCACGAAAATAAAATTATTTCCACCATTCTCCCTCAAAGGAAATATATCATAAAAGCCCACAAAAAATAAGACAAGTCACAATATAAATCTTTGTTAAGGTTTGATAAGTGAGCTTACGCCCCTCGCGTCTCGTAGCAATGGATCCCGTAACTCACATCTTAACTTCTTGACAAATTTTGGCCATTTAGACCACTTTATAGGTGGCTTCGTTGGACTTAGCATTTGAGGATAGGTTATGGACGATAGGGAGAAAGAGGACAAACTTGAATATTATATATCGTGGATAAGATTCAAAAACTTTCCATAGCAGGTAGGTGCTTTGCAAAAAGTTTACTGCTATTTCTGTAAAATTGTTTGAAGGAAATTATACTTAAATAATCTTCGCCTAAATGTTGAACTGGACACGTTTTACTATTATCGTATAGTAGATGAGTATTGTGAATATCGTATCCAAAGATTTTCATACGGCATCGTGCCTCTACCCAGATGGATAGTCCGCCTTACTAAAGCATGACATTTAATATCACTCCGCTTGAGGGGCTCCTGAGCAAATCGCTCTCAGTTCGTACTGCGCACGGCTGTCATCGCGTCATACTCGCTGTACTGATTAAATAAAAAATTTCAACTTGCGTATTAAAATTCTGTCACAACACTTATAAAAACCAAGGAAAAACTAAAAAACTAACCTTCCATGTGTAAGTATTGCGATCTCATCACTTTTAATTACCTAAACTTATTACTTTAAAATACTGTCAATTATGGCTTGTTTATTTCGTGTTCCCATAGAGACGACTATCCTTCTGGACGTTTTAAATTCTTTGATCGTATCAGATATTCACAAGGCGTTACGATTTATTATGGATCATATTATACAAAAAACATTCATTTTGAGAGAGGTAGAGCATAGCGTAATATTCGCTCAAAGAGCAGCTCGACTGGGGAAGTGCCTCCACCTTACAGAATACCGCAGCCAAATAACTTTATGTTGTGTAAAGTTGTGTTCCTGCGCGTGAGTAAGGTCGCCAGGGCTCATAGGGGAGGGGGGAAAGGTCGGTAACGCGTGAACGATGCTTCGTGTGTTGCAAGCGTCCATATGGCTACGGTAACCGCTTACCATCAGGCGAGCCGTAAGCTTGTTTACCGATTTAGTTGTATATAAAAAAAAAAAAAAAAAACGTAACACAATATGTCAAATGAACTACTTCGGTCGCAAATCAATGAAATATTTAGTCAAATTTATTCTACTAAGATAAAAAACAATAAAAACTTGAAAACAATCAAATTTCCCGACTCATTCAGCACATCCATCTTAAATTGTTATCGTAAACTAGTTATTTGCTTCATAATTACTTATCTATTCAATCATAAGTTTGTCTTAAATGTTAGTTTTTATAAAACATATTTATCTATTTTATATTATATTGGGTCTAGTACCGGGTTTTAAATAAAGTTTGCAATGATAAAAAGAATTTCCCGTAACCTTCGGTTTGCATGTCTTAAATGCAATATTCAGGTCAAAATTCTCGACAAAATAAAATATACCGTTGGATTTCCATGTTAAAGATATGGGGAAACTTACAAGGGCGAGATAGAGGTACTTGCCCTGACGGGAGGACGACAGGTGGATTACAATCCTAATGGAGTGATGGCTCCGGATAAGAAAAGGGTCAATATGCGGGCTACCTTACCTCAGTGATAGTGGAAAAATAATGGGTAGAATTGATTAAAGATATGTTAGAGATGTTTTCGAAATGTGATCGTTGAATGATATTGAATTTGTGATATAACTGGCTATTCATTAATACTTAAGTTTTAATATTAACATGAATCTTTTCCAAGAAACAGTAGTAGCAGGTTAAAACTTTAATAGAATCTAGAATTTGAGATTATTTCTATTAAATAATTCAGGTTCTTTAAAGCTTTCTTTAATACGCAGGAGTTAGTTGAAAAGATTTAATTTCAGATTAATAAGCTGAAACTTAATTTATTCTAACAACAGGTAATTTGAATTTAAATGCATTCATTGGTTTTCAGAATAGTTCTTTAATAATCTTAAAGAAAAATGACTGTAGTAAAGTTTTCATATAAATAAAATACTCTGCAGCGCTAGCGCGTCGTATAAATATTAATAACACGCTATAAACGCTAATCTGTTTTCCGGATTAGAAGATATCGTTGAGAGTTCACATTTTCCGGTTCACTCATACTACTTGCGAGTAACTAATATAATATGTTACAAAAAAATATTTTAATTTCCATTTTATATCATTGCAAAAATACAATATTATATCGCTATACATAACTAAGAAATAATTTCAGCACATAAATATAGCTTGATAATTTTAAAAATTAAGAAATAGGGTATCCTTAAAATACTTGCTGCATGAAACGGACCATTTACCTATAGTGATTGACAATGCTTATTCAGATTGATTAGCTTATTATATCGATTATTTTTGAATAGGTTTATCAATATCGAATTATTTTAATTAACAAAATAATTCGATATATCGGTACGAAATCAAAGAGAGAGAGAATATTCTTACATTACTAGGTAAATATCAATTAACAAACATAATTTCTCATAAATCCTGTAATAATTATCTGAAATTAAGAACAACGATAACAGTACAATATGATACATGTGTGCAAAGTTGGTAATTACATACGAGGCGGTATTAAGCAGTAAGACAGTGATAAAGAAATATAATTTGGAAAAAAAAGCACTAAAATGAAAATCGATTAGACTTTCTTTATTAACTTTCTCGATACAACAAGAAAATCGATTGGATATCGTTAAGACGCATGACTATAATTGTCAAAAGTGAACTGTCACCGATATCTTCTAATCCTGAAAACAGTATAATTCATGATAATAAAAATAATTACTATATTTGTTTAGTTTTTTATGACATAGCTTATAGAGCCCATTATTTGGCTTATTCCCGTTTGTCTACGTTCCCGTTTGTCAACGGTACATATACATTGGTTATGTTTGTATATATGACCTACCTTCGCACACGTTAAAGTACGGTTAGAGTAAAAAGTTGTGTGCCGAATTTATTTAATATTATTTTTAGTTTTTATATTTTAAAACTACCATATTAATGACTAAGAACTACATAGAATACATGTAATCTATCTAGTTGACGATATATTTTTTAAACACAGGTAAAATATTCAACATATATGAACATAGTCTATGTGACATAAAGTTTTTTTGAAGCGAGTATCTTCTCTTTGCCGGCTATTTAATTGATGTTTTTTTAATTTCTATTATTCAGTAATTTTTTTGTGATACGTTTATTTTTAATTTTAGTAGTTTAATTGTTGTATTATATTTGTTGATTTTGCAATGTTTCGTTAAAATAACTTCTATTTTATATTTTATTTACCTATTATTCCGTTGCTTTTTTGTGTTGTGTAGTTGAATTACGTTATATTTAGTCTACCAGATTATTTAATTGCACTTGTTGATTTTACTTTGTTAAGTTGTAATTTTTAATTTTCGACTTTCTTGTGTTTTTACTTTTTTTATTTTTATTTTTGTATAGTCACAATTAGATAAAAACATTACGAATGAATAAACAACGTTTACCCATTGTATATTATAGTAACGTATGTTGTTGATTTTGCTTTGCATAGGTTAATAATTATTAGTCATAATATATTATATTTTTACACAATACATAAAAACTACACTATTAAAATCTTAAATATGTACTTATTTAATTTCAAACCAATATTTACATTCCTTTATAATTAGACTTAACATACTGACTGTACTTGGTGCACGCAATACACCGCTATAGGTAACTATATGTACCGTTGACAAACGGGAACGTAGACAAACGGGAATAAGCCCATTATTTAATAAAAAGAGTATTCATCTATTTATCTCTCGACGTACTAAATATTCTCTAACGTTTACATAATAATATAGAACGATAACTACAGTTTACTCTACGCTGGCCGTTCATCAAATTTAATTAAACAAAGTTTTCGCCTATTTAGTAACTGTTGGTTTAACCATGTTATCGTATTGTTAACTAAATACGACATGGTTTTTAACATGAGTGTCAGTCGATGGCTTGTTTATTCGGTATTGGCTTCACAAATATTGATTGGTAGAATTATGTTTGGGTCCATATATCTTACCATACCTCCTTATTCATAATCGCTTTTTAACTAAATCAGTGTAATAGTGTGTACCGTCTCACTCTTTTGATCGCCAAATGTCATAAAGACTACGGAATTTTAGCTAATCAACGTTTGATAACTTTATTATGAATAAGGTGTATGGTGTTGTTAAAATCCGTGGTATGTTATTTACTGTACAACAGAGTACCTAATATGTCAAAATGTTAAAAAACACGATCACAGTATGTAATTTTGTATAACAATATCATTTTGAACATTTTGGATACCTTCATATGTTTCTGTCGTATTTTCATTGTTTTTATTTGGTTAGCTAGATTAGTTTTTTTTAATATACCAGGAAATGATTTATTTATAATTAGCTACTTATAGCCTTTTAAAGGAATTGAGAATAGTTTTTGTATAAACTTGTCAAAGGAATTTACTTAGCGGGTTATCCAAGGTTTATCTAACGTTTGAAAAATCGGGTCTTATATAGTATTAAATGGTTAAAACCTTTACAGTCACTTACATGATCATTAGAATACTATTTAAATTATCATGTTTATAAGAGGAAGCACTCGTGGTGATCCTATACTATGAGCGCTTCATCGTTTAGCTGTTTAATTAATCGGCAAAGTGATGCTGGTGACTTTGGTACCTGGATAGGTGACCGCCTATTTCAATTTGAGCATTTTCCGTGCTTCGGATGGCATGTAAAGCCGTTGGTCCCGGTAATCACTTAGTACGTACCTCAGCAGTGGGACATTATAGGCTGATGATGATGATAATAACTTCCCGCTATTTGACAGTCACATAAAGGTAAAATAGGCCTTTATTTAATAAATCGAGTCATCAGTATTTTGGATTACAAAAAACGTCACGTTATACAAAAGACCAAAATTTCAAAGTCACTTAATGAAGTCATTATACGCCGCTCAATATAACGCTAAGAAAATTTTAAAGGTAATTAGTGGTATCTAGTAAATTTCCCCTTGACATAATTAAGTTTTCGCTTTCTGGAGTTGGCCGTCGTGAACTTTTAATGGGATGCCTAGCGTTGCTAACTTCTGACATTATTCTTCCCGCGTGTAGTCATCAGTTTAATAAAATACATTTGAACATACAAAAGAGTTCGAAATAGTTTGAACATTGTTTGACGTATTAAAATAACGGTGTTAGTGGACGTGTTAATGTAATAAATAATAATATCTACATGATTCGCTCTCTCATCCAAAGATACAGTAAATAAATACTGATAATACTTAGTAACATTAAACTTTTTGAAACGGTGTAATATATATTTTAAAAAAATACGTATGATAACGTTAAAAGGTACAATTACATTTCCAACCACGTTGCGAACTATTATAGAAGGATGTAGCTTCTGTTATCTTTTCATTACCACGGGTATTATGATGGTCAGTTATTATAATTGTCGTAAACCAAATACCTTTTTCTACTAATAAAGAGGAAGCTGTTGCACCTTTGTATACTTTTGTTCATGTTTACTACAAAGAACTTCTGCTTGTACTTTGTATTAAAAAAAAATATATATGAATATTGAGGAAAGTTTTATTTAGAAAATACTTACTTATAGGAAACTATGCGATTCATATTATTTAGATGGCCATATATTAATATACAGGGTGTTGTTTTGGTCGGCGACAAGCGACCCAGGAGCGGTAGTACAAAGTATATATTCCTCAAAAATGGACTTAATTCCATTAAATACTGTAAATATGTTGAGAAATACCTTATTCAATTTGAAATAAAATTACCGCAAAGTATGGTTACTAGGCACGTGCACAGACTAGAGCTAGGCACAAGCCGCCATCGCCCCACCCCTTTTCTCCCTCGTACTCCCGTTGAGTATTATGTCTACACTTTAGCTTATTACATGATTTTCAAAATTTTATTTTTTTTATTTTTATTATTAAAAAAAATAAAGTATTTTTTTAATATTTTTTTTAGCACCAGTATCATTTGTATTATCGACCCTGAGTCGCTCGTCGCTGACCAAAACAACAACCTGTATAAAAGATAAAGTTTCATTTTTATTTCCATCCGAGATAAGGTATACCTAACGTGAAACAAAATTCTTTTTTTCTCTTTCTTTTAACAAAAGGTTTATTTTACTCTCTAATAAAATAGTTTTAAATGTTAAAATAATAATTGAGCTGAAAGGTCGCAGACGCTTAAAAAGCCACCAATGTTTTTATAACATTAATTAGGAAAGTTTGTGGGAACACAAACAATATTAACCAAAATGATAACAAATCACTAGGGTTTTGTTGTAATTTAATTAATAGAAATGTTTAATATTTTAATATATTGTAGTTTTACACAAAACTCTGTTAAACAAAGCCTGAAAGATAATTAATTGCTTTTGTAAACTTAACCGCATGATGTTGGGGATAATGTTTTGGATAACTTATCCCAATGCGTAGACTCATATAGATCTCGAGGAGTAGACAGACATATTAAAGTACATAAAAACTTGATTCCCATAGACTGTCCAGTAATATGTTGTACCTTGTCATTCGGTCTCGAGTAGTAAACCCTTTCCCATCCCTTATTACGCGAGATGGTTTAAGGCGGCCCTCAGTGGCCGGTGCAACTTCAACGCAAGCATAGTCTAAAAGCTTGTTGTTTCATCCAACGTAATGTTTGACTGCGAAAAAAGAGAGAAAGCATCAGAGCCGTCGGTTATCAGTCGGTAAATTCCGCTGATCACTCGCGGCCGCTTCGCTAGGTCGTCATTCATGATTTCGCATATCATAAACTTGTTCCAGGCGTATACTTCTCGTGAAAAAATCTTACAAGTTTGTGAAAAAAAGTTATTTAGAATCTCCAATATATTTGCAAGCCTGGTATCTAAATGTTTTCTCTACTTTTAAAATTTATAGGTACATTAGATATGGCCAAAGTTCAGGTAAAATTTGAGCAAAAACGCTGTTTTTCGGAGGCTTTTACTGAATTTGTTTCACACTTTTTTTAATTTCGCCTAGCTACACGGCTAGATATAGTGCACAAGATACTAATTTGTTCAAAACATCTAACGAAAAATGTTTAACAACGCCATAATAAGTACAGAGGTTTTGTATGAAAAGTATGGCGACTTGAGTCCTCTTAAAGCAGTCACACGTTACCGATCCTCTCCCCAATGAGCTCTGGCGATCTTATTCACGCGTAGGAACACAAGATAAAGTTATTCGGCTGAAGTATTCTATAATGTGGAGGTACTTCCCCAGACGAGATGCTCTTTGAGCGAATAAACGCTACGCTCTACCTCTCTTATGACTTAAACCATCACATCTGTAATAAGACAGTTCTGCTCTTGACGCGTAACTCTTACTATTATTATCCCCTACACATTCAGATCATGTCTGCGAGATGCGGTATCTACTCTAAAGGTGCATTCTTATACATCAGTTACGTCATCGTGATGTTCTGTGACGATGGTTGACTTGGAGATGGCGTCCTAAAACTTTTATGATGTTGGTTTAAAGAAAGTCTTGTAGCTTCTAAGATACCTACGTCACCTAGCTTTTAATATAGCCCCGTCTCTTTTTGGTAAATGACGTTAGAAAGTGTCGGATATATTTAAAACCTTCGTTTGAATAAAAGGGGTATAAGGCCGTTTATTCTTTGACAACTCTAATATACTTATAGCTTGGTTCATCTTTTTTAAGTCAAGCAAAGCCTTCTCCATAACTGGCAAGGCAATTAATAAAGTTAAGTGGCTTTGGAAAGGTTCATTGTCCACTTAAAATTTAAATACTGTCTTTGGGTCTGTCTCATAATTTAAGAAGGTAATACGTCTCCATGTTGAAATCACAGAACGGTTTTAAAAATTCAAGCTTCTTGCCGTTGATGCGGCCTCTCTTACATTTTGTGACTTACTGTTCTGATGTATGACGAACTGAAATAACTTATGTATGTTTTTATAAGCTTTTATTTAACTTGCAATGTAAGTATGTATGTTTGTTCGGGTGGAATCTTGCAAGTCGAATTTCATTCACTTTCAGTGGAAGGATTGACTGGATATTCGGTATACATTTGTATATTGGAAGACAATGCAACACATTTACATCTCACACACATGTTTCTGTAAATAAGTATAACTAATTAAATTGCAGTAAACTGTTAGTTGTTTGTGTTTAATGTATATAATTTTGCCTTTTTCAGGTTTTCAAAAATATAACGCCTGTTATCTCTCTGAGCCAAAACTTAAAGTTATACTTTAACTAGCTGTCCCCCGCGGTTTCAATTGCGTTCCCGGGATAAAAAGTTCCTATGTCCTTCTCCATACCATAGGCTATATGCATGCCAAATTTCATGATGATCCGTTGAGTAGTTGAGGCGTGAAGGCGTAACAAACAAACATACTCACTTTCGCATTTTATAATAGTTATTATATATTATTATAGGATTACGTTCAGCCATAAATCCTCTCAATACAAAAAAACGGTGTTATTAAAATATAAACCGTATAAAACGTTATTTGAGTTCGCACACATGTTAGACCGTATATCATGAAGTCATTTAAATATTTCGGGTCCGTTGGAAATAAGACGCGAGAATTCCTCGTTGTTAAGTAAATTTTTAACTTCAACGCAAAATGTAACTGAAAGTCGGTTTAGTGAGAAAATTACAGCATTTTTGTAAAAAGAAACTATTATGTGACAGAATATCTTGAAGAATGGACTCTAATGGAAACTGTCTTTTAAAACTTTTATTATTTAAGATTTAAAGTTGCAACTTGCGTTTTAATATAAAATGCTAAGAACTAATACGGACTTACTATTTGATGCCAAGATTTTCAAATACAAAAGGGGATAGAATAATAAAGCAAAATTATAAAACATTTACTAACTAATAACCAACATATAAATTTAACACTATAAATATTTATTTTCCCCTTTCATTCGACAGTTTTCTAATATCACATGACCTATATCACTTTTGACCGAGACAAATTGCTTGCAACGCCTTTAATGAAAATCGACTTTTACGGGTTTAAAAGGGTAAACACGAAGAAAAGACAACAGGGAAATATCAAGCATTCTTCAAAAATTTTGTATGAACATTCAAATCGATTCTAAAGAATAGATATCGTAGCAAATAATGTCTGTAGGTAGAAACTTGCTACGATGTAGCAAATCTACGAAATAATAACAAGACTGCACGAGCATGGCTCTATGAATATAATTATTTTATTTATCGAAATTTACGCTAATTCTGAGAACTCTCACTCTATGAGAATAATGTTAAAGATATTTAAAATAACTTAGTTTATCGATATTTTAAACTTAATAACAAACCATGTTCGAAAGTTTAGGTAACTTATTTAATACATTTTAATATTATTTTATAGAAGCGCTCGTAGTATAGGATGATTAGCCGTTCGTTAAGCTACCACTGTCGCGTCGTGGTCAGTACCTGGATGCGTGACCACCTAGTGGTATTTCAAATCGAGCGTTTCCGTGCTTCGGAAGGCACGTCAAGCCGTTGGTCCCGGTTATGCTAGTTGGAGGCCTACTTGGCGGCTTGAAAACTCCAACAGTAGGTTGACTACTAGCCTTCTGTCACCGATCCGTAGTGGGCATGCTTATTGGAGTATTTGCCCATTCCCTTTCACCCTAATTTGTGTGCAGGAGGCCTGTGCTCCAAAGAAACCCCAAGTTTAAGTGGTATCTGGTGAAGTGTAGATCATTCACAGAAATTTCTTCTAGAATAATTAATTAAATTAATGAAAAGACATCGTAATTCTTACTGTCTCATATAATAAATAGGTAAGGTTATATTTAAGCATTCTGTAAATTTCACAGTAGTATTTTCATTTAGTTTTCTTTGTTTAATTTCAAGACACAGAAGCCCTACGTTGAATGAAGTGGCTTATATCTTAATTTAATGTTGGACCGTCAAAGCTCCTGTAAATTAATTGCACAATGTTTTATAACGAATTATTATCATGTCTGCTCATTTAAAGAAGACTTAGGATCGATTTTTCAATAGCCAGATAAGCCGTGTCTGGTTTTTTGTAGACTTTTCAGAGTCAAAATCAATTAATCAATACATTTATTTAACAAAGAAATTCAATCTCCTTCAAAGTGGATTTATACTAATACGTATAAAAAACGACGTATGAATTCTCATATAATAATGTAATGTAATAGGTGGATCTGATGTCAGCAAAAAAATTTTTTTGTCTCAGAATCAGATTTCTTTTCTACCACAATGAATTCATTTTTGTAGTTTTTTAATATGGGACCACCTTGGAATCTACCGTGATATATACAGTTTAATTCATCAAAATCTCATAAGCCGTTTTCGAGTAATCGGTGAACATACATAAAAAACATAGGCGTCGAATATAGAAGTCCTTTACCTTTATTGAAGTCGCTTATAATTTTTTTATTTGTGAATCATTATTTTCTCGAAACGTTTATTAATTTAATATTTCCCAAAAATTTAAAAATCAGTTTCCATTAAATTTTTATTGTAAACAACTTTTAATTCAAATTATAATGAAAAAAATGAAAATGGAATGTCAAACTCAGTCCAGTTCTTTATTACATCCAAAACGAATATTAAGTATATATATAAACTTTTCCAATAATATTGATATTCCACAAAAGTTGAACTAATAGAAATTTGTATGCATTGAGTAGCCATTTTATTAAGATTTTTACGGGCAGATAATTATCATATTAATTTTGTTGTCGAATAATAGGTAATTATTACAGTTATTTTACTCTTTGGCTCGCGGTTATAAAAATAACAATGGCATCAAATGTCTCGTCTATCGCGAGAACCAATGGGTTAAAAATCTTATACAATTTCAGAAATTTTACATAATACAAAAGAGACTAAGAAATAAAGAAGAGAATAGAATAGCTTTTAGATCATAATATAAGTATTTTCGATCATAACCAAGGTTGTGAAAAGAGTCAAAGAGTAAAGGCATATAAGAGTCTCATGGCTGTCTTGCTCAATTGATATTTTCTTGCTTTGCTTCTATATAAAAAAAACTAATTAATAAACAACTTTTTTACAAGAATGCAGCCCATGCATTTTTAATAAAAACATTTTCAGGTAATGGAGAGGGTCCCAGACCGTCGTGGCGTGTCGACAGCTACCGGTCGTTAACGTTTAATTGAGTTGTCTTCGTATTTTTCAGTTTCACAAACTGAAATAAGCGGGTTAATAATTTAATTTACAGTCCGGTTTTCACTCCCTCTTTTGTCTGTTCGCTCGTTACGTTTTTTAACAATTCGAATTCTTAATTTGGACGTCCAGTCAAATAGTTAGCGTTGAAATATTGTCTTGACTTTTGAATGATGGATTGTTATAGCTCCTTCTAAGGGCTGATTTTTCATTGGCTGGACATCAGGCAAATCAGGCAAATAATTTTAATTTAGAACAGTTCTTGTAATTGTGAGAGGAATCGCTTATTCGAGGTTTATCTGGTGTTTGCAAAACTGGACCCAATTTAAAATTAATAAATAAATGAACAATAAAAATTGCACAAAAAAAAGCATTCGTAAACCAAACTGTTAAAAATATAATTAAAAGTGTTTTTGCATTCAGAATGCACGTTTTTAATCGCGGTTGCGCAATTTCCTCGTACACCATATACATATTTTTCCTAGCGTTGCCCCAAAGGACCGAGTCAACATTTTTTTCCCAACTTTTAAAATTAACACCACTGCGTCCCCGCGTACTACATGTCGTGAAACTTAACTTACTTAGAGTGTACATAGGACTTAGAGCAAAGTTATTTTCACATTTGGGAGAGCAATTTTGGGTCTCGTGCTACTTTATCACTAACAAAATAGGGTATACAATCGTATGATTATTATTAGTTCAAGTACATTGTAGTATTTGTTTGTGTAAGTGCAAATCCTCTTTCCAGAAGCTATTTACAAGCTACAACCGCTTTTTATCGCTTTACTTAACAACATGACCGCGTTGTGATGAAGATAATAAAAAAATTTGAAACATGAATTCTTTGTTGTGTTATTTGTTTTGTTTGAAAATTATTCAACCAAAGCCAAGATTTCTTTCCTATAAGTGTTTTTGTTTAAGATTTGTATTTTAACGTGCTATTTTTAGAAAGAAATCCAACCATGAAATGTTTTATACTAAATACTTGCCCGGCGCAACTTCGTTCGCGTGGTGTTACCCTACCCTATTCTACCCTACATCGACTGCAGCTCCATCTGCCGGGCTGTGAATCTAAACCATCCAGGGCGCCACCAAAAAGCATGCAAAAAATTCATTCAAATCGGTCCAGTCGTTTAGGAGGAGTTCAGTGACATACACACGTGCAGAAGAATTTTATATATATTTTCAGATTCCATAATTTCTACGTGCATAGTTATAAAATCGCGCCTATTTTGCTTGAAGGAGTGTCAGTACCAGTCTGCTCCGACTTTTGGTACCTCGGATAACAAATGCAGAGCGATGGTAATATTGACCGTGATATAAAGCAGAGAATCAGCACAGGATGGAAAAAATGGCGACAGGTAACAGGAACAACATGTGATCCACGGATGCCTTTAAAGCTAAAGGGAAAAATCTATAAGTCCGACAGACATAGCCAAAGCCCTTCTTATTATGATTCTGTTTTTTTTTAAATCGATCCAGTTTTGGAGGAGGAAACCGGGGAATACGAAATAGCGATATCGACTAATTTAAATAGGTATAATCGGTCCAAGCTGTAGTTGTCTCTATCGCCTTCGAGCGGGATAGCTCGGGCATAGCGCGACAGCAATAGATATGTTAAAAACCTATTTTTAAAATTTCTTGCAGCCATCCTTTCCTCTCAATGAACACATACTACTGTCACGGTAAGCAAAAAAGCCTAGTAAAAGCAATACATCTGCCAATTTCAAATCAATTTGAAAACTGTTTTCTTTCTAACTTTGTATACTGGGATTTGTAATGTGTGATGACAATAATACTCACTACATCTGAGGACCTGTTTAAATGGATTATTTCATAAAAAAAATATATATAATTTCCTGGCTTTATAAAGTCTGTTAGCGTACCTATCCCCTGGGAGTGTTAAATAAGCTGAATTTATGTAGGTGAGAAAAAAAGGTTATAAGATAAAATTATTTTTAAACGATAACTATGACATACTTAACTAATGTAACCAATGAGAATTGTAAGGGTCATCGATCACTATGTAAGCACCGCTCCATCGCAGCAAGCAACGGCCCGGCACAAAATGTTTACCAAAATTATATAATTAATAACTTACGAACATCCCTTTAACAGTCAACGAGGCAGTATCTCTTTAGTGAACATTGTCTTTGAGTCTATAACTTGCCCAATAAAATCCTGTTAGCAATTTTATAGCGTACTCAAGTTTATCTTCATTTTAATCTTTATTAAACACGTTTACTTGACAAATAGAGTGTTTATACCCATTTTAATGTTGAAAATATTTGTTGGCTATAATTGTCTTTATATTTTAAGGTGATTTAAGTAGTTCAGCTACAGCTATTATCTTTACAGAAATATCTTAACTCTTATTAAAATACGAGTAAATATTATAACTACCAGGGGCCCAAGTCTGCTATTACAATTGTGCTCCAATGAACTACCAGTGGTGTCAAATTTGACACATTTTACTGTTTTGGTAGTCTACTAACACAATAACGCCATAATGACGCCATAATAGCTTTCCAATGATTTTATACTGAAACTACAAAGATCTTTTAGTTGTCAGTTTTGACAGTTTTTGAACTAAAATTCCTTTTGTTCATTATGACACCATTATGAATTAGTAAACTGCGCACATCGGCACAATGATAATGGAATTGCAATAGTATCGTATCAGTATAACATTTTGGTAGACTTGGCCCCCAGGACATGCTTATTTCAAATCAGAACTTTCGAAATAGTTAAATTACTTACAGTTGAATTTGCCAATTTATATAATGATTTGATATATTTACCGTTTAAAGTGTAATTCTTTATGTAAGTAAATAAAAAAGCGGTTTTCTGGATTCGTTATAAAATAATTCAAATCAAAATCATGTATTCAATTCTTTGCAGGCACTTATGAAATGTCTGACTCTAATACCAGTTCGGAAGGTTGCATAGTAAGTAATGGTGGTGATTCTGTTGTTTACAACTAATTTAGTCTCACTATGTCTCTTTCTAACAAAGAACATAAGAAATGTAGTCCTGTCAAATTAGTCCAATGCTTGTTTTCAGTATAAATTTAGTCGCCATCCATCGTAGTTACGTCTAAATACCCGCAAATGAAAACGGCAAAGACTAATTTGACAGCTTTAAATATATTATTCTATCCTTTTTCAATAATGTTTGTAAGAAAGAGATGTGATATGACTAAAATTAGTTTAGTGCGATTTACAACATAATCGGCACTAATGTATAAGTTACATATTGTAACTACATTATTAAATAACACCTAAGCCATGCTTATTTATACAATACGTACAATTCACGACTACGAAGAGTATATTCAAATTTAAGCTCATTAAAAGCTTCTTTAACCATAAAAAAGCTCAAACTTCCCACGGAAAGCACAATAATTCTGTCATTATCCCAACGTGTCCCTATTTATCATAAACGGTTTGAAAACCCAAACTGTACCTGTTTGCTTTTTAGGATTCCGTAGTAGGTAAATTATACTGATGTTTTTATATATTACTTTCACAGTTTTTTAACAAGAGTCTTGAAGTTAATAATTTATTTGCAAGCAAATCCTCAAGTCAAAAGAATTCATAGGTACTCGTATAATGTGAAGTCAGCCAGTCTACACTTAGCCCACTTAATGAACTATGGTCTTAAGCATTCTTATTGTTAAACGAAGCTCGTCCTTCTTTTATTAAATACCATGGCGCGTGATAAAAAAAATAACAATGACATCAAGGCTCGCGGGCGGCGCGGCGCGGCGCCGGTGAAATTGGTGGCGCGGCTTTGGCAAGATACCGCTTGCTGGCGTCACGCAGCAAGGGAACGGACCGCTTGCTGGAAGCGTGTGGTCAGCATATAGTGGCTTGTAGCGGCAAGCGCGCTTGCCGAAATTAAGTAGTAATTGTAAAATTTACTATAAGGTAAATACCGACGCTTAGCCGTGCTGTTATAGTGAGCGGTGACCCTAAAGACATATTATGAAATTTTGGTTATTCAATACATTTACTCTCATTGTGGGTCAAAAAATAACAATAAATTATTACTGCGCGGGTGAGATTTCCAAACCCTAGGATAGCAGAGACTTGCGTCTCTGAATAGAACTTTTAATAAGACACATTTAAACCCGTAAGCAAGAAAGTGTATAACAAGTTATTTTACGCCTCACACTGCAGAATATGCTGAGATAACTTTTGGCCTCACACAAATCTTAACTGTGTACATAATTATGTAGGAAATAAAGGTATCAATATTATTATGGTGCGGAACCAAATATACGACAAACGTTGACTATCTTTTTATACCGAGGTTGTTATAAGCCCCAGTTTTATACTGACAAAATGCTAAAATTTCAGGCAATTCATTAGTATTCTACTTTCATCAGACATCCCGCTTTGCTAGATAAATGCTACTATTATTCATTTTAATATGTCCTGGACTGTCTGACATCGCGGAAAGGTCTGCTCCACACTCCAGCGAGCATCCAGGTGTTGATTATAGTAGGATGTTACTTTTATTCTGCTGTTTTTACTTGGTAATGTATTATGTACGTAGTACTAGTTAGCTTATGAGTTCTTTAATTTAATTTAAAAAAGATATGATCTTATTGTCACTGTAGGATATAATTATGCCATTTCATCAGTCTATAGGTAATTAATTAAATAACATTTTATTTTGAAGTATATATAGTCATCCAAGATACTAATGTATACCAAATATCAGGTCAATCTGACCACTAGAAGGGGTTGAAATTCGACATGCAAAATTCCACCCGGACAAACATACATACCTTTCAAGTTAAATAAAAGCTTCTAAAAAGATGAATAAATGGCAGTAATAGATTGTTATTGGACTTACAAGTTCGATTATTATTTTGACGCTTACTTTTAACAGTACAGTCGATAACACTTAGGATTGATATATTTATTTTATATAATAAAATCAAATACAAAATGAGTTTTAACTAAAGAATAAAATAACGATGTAGGAACTCTAATCTGACAGTGTTATTTTTTTTTTTTTATAATGTTTACGAATATTTATGAAGAATTTGATTTTTTTACTCTTTTATGGATTACCTGTTATAGAAAGATTTAATTTTGTATTTAGTTTGGCATAGACACAGACAAAGCACATGTATTTTATATAATTGCCGGGGTAAAAACGCGTAATATACGCGATCATCATCATCATCATCAGCCTATAATGTCCCACTGCTGAGCACAGGCCTCCTTTCACAAATGAAGGTGAAAGGGAATGGGCAATACTCCACCACGCGTGCCCACTGCGGATCGGTGGAGGTAGGCTAGTGGTCAACCTACTGTTGGAATTTTTCAAGCCGCCTAGGAGGCATCCAACTAGCTTAACGACAATTAAGTGATAACCGGGACCAACGGCTTTACGTGCCTTGGGAAGCACGGAAACGCTCGATTTGAAATACCACTAGGCGGTCACCCATCCAGATACCGACCACGACAGGCGTAGCTTATCTTTGCCGATCGATTAAGAACGGCTAATCATGCTACACCACGAGCGCTTCAATAATATACGCGATATATTTAATTAATTATACGATTGCAAGCTGAGTTAAGTCTCGAATTAATTCTAAGTCGTTTCCTGAAGTATAGGTAACATAATCAGCTTTGCATCAAATGAATGGAAGGAAGGTGCGAAATAAATGTTACAAAGCTGCGTTAAGACGGCGTTTCATCTTCTTGCAATGAAAGGATCAACGATTAATGGCATCAGGTATACAGAGAGAAAATCCACCATAAGGATAGGATAAACGTCAATGTTATCTCGGAAAGAAAGGTGAAAACGGGGATTATTTCAAAATAATCAGCGAAGTTGTTCTTCATTTTGTGTTTCCTTTTTTAAATGCTAGGATTAACTTGAACTTATTTTCGTCTTTAGAATACTAAAGGATGTATTTTCTTCAATACATTATTGGAGAATATCTTTTTTTATATTTGATTCCTACTTTTAACAGAAGAGACGAATACACAGAGTTTATTCAGACCTCAAAATGATGCCTTAAGAAGCGAGTGCAGATATTTTCAATTGATTTTTTAATAATGATAAATAATAACTAAAATTAAATAAATCAATGGGCGGCATTATAATAAAAAGAAAAATACATTTACCTGTATGAAAAATACTATTCACCTTGTAAGAAGAAGTAAAAACAGCCTTGTGTTTTTTCTAAAATATTTTAAGTACACTTGATTTCTAATATTTATTTACATGTAAAGATTATGTACTCTAATTTAATTATTTAGTATTTAGTAACGTTCTTTTTAAATATAAATGTAGTTGACTGTACGTCAAATAGTCCAATCCGTTGTTCCGCCGAGTGCCGTGCGATGAATAGAATAGTTTCTATTGTATAACTTTGACCGAGAAGTTTCAGGCCCGACACTTGTGTTTACACGAATCGCTAACAAATTGAGCTTGTGAGATTCTCTAGGTTGTATTGTAAACTAGCATACATAGCATACATAGGTACATGCGCTTTGTATTATGAGCTATAGTAAAGGTATTTTTGAAGTCGGTATAGGTTTGAAATACCTGTAATACTATTTTCAGTTAATTTTTGTGGCGCCAGTAACATTAGTAAAGATTATATAGAAAAATATTGTGTTAGAAAATTGTAATGAATATATTTTTATGCTTCGGTGCGTCCATACTATGCGAACCGAGCTCGAGGCGAGCCACGAACGAACAGGATTTGTTCGTTGTTTGCGTAGCGTGGACGGACTTGCGAGCCTCGAACGAGCGTTCGACTAGCGCTCGACTGCGCTCCGTCCAATTGTCAGTTATTTCACGAACCAGGGAATAATTAGGTATAACACTGTATAATGAAATTAATGAATACCTTAACTGACATAATACAATATTTAAATTCAATTTATATGATCGATTTGGATAATGTACACTTTAATATATTTCTTTTAATGTGAATTTGTATGTGACATCTGTGGATAATTAATGTATTATTATTATTTTTTTGAATTTTTAATGTCTGGAATTATGATTATTATTTTGTATTTTCATACTGTAATATTTGCACGCCATCGTGGCAAAACATGAAGGTCCTTATATAATATTAATAATTTAACATCTGTTTACTAACCATGTTTCTGGCAAATAAATGATCTTTATCTTTATCTTCGCATCGCGCTCGTTGTAGGCTCGTAACTAAGCTCGTAACGTCCAAACTTGACATCGCGAGCAACGAACGAATTCTGTCCGTTCGTGGCTCGTCTCGTGCTCGGTTCTCGAAGCATGGACACATCATAGACTATGTTATTTATATAAATGAAAAAAGCATAGATTTAAATAAATACGTAATATTGTAAGCAGTATGGTACAGTTCTCAATTTATCGGGGAGTTTACAATCTCGCTAGGTAGTTTATAAACTAACGGTTTTCACAAAAATACGGTGACAGATATAAATATAGGTATTGTATGTTAATTCGTTTTAACGGCTTTGATGCATACCATAGTGATCCGAGTTTCCGATCGTAAAGTTTATAGACTATAGCTCGTGAACGAGTTGACTCTCAGCATGATAGTTTTACTTGCAGCTTCAGTCCAGTTGATTGGTTTTAGCTGTATATGGGTGGGGTCGGGAAAGGTCAATTGAATTATTATGTCAACAAAACAAACTCGCAGGACTGATTTCAACACCAACACATAACTTCATTAGGTTTCTAGAATTCTCAAAGTTTAAGTTTACTTATAGGTGAGCACACATTTGTGCATAACCAGCATGTCATCCTATTAGAAGTTAGGACCAAATTATATTAGTAAAGTTGCTTCGCTGTGGTGCATGTACAAGCTTGCAAGGGGCTCCTGTATTGACTTGCCCGCTTTACACTAGAAAATCTGGCAGCATGATGAAGATCTTTTTATGGAGATTCAGACCTGATCTTTTGATAGATCAGACTTGACTGCTACTTGCAGATATTCTGTTCTTAGCATTAGTATTATTTAATAAAATATGGAAAAAAAAAAGCAATAAGTACGTGAAAGATATACATTTTGTATTTATTCTTGTAAACCATATTTCCTAAAATAAATTAAGTGTTAGTCTTAAATATTTTGACATATTTATCGATAAACCTTGAATACAGAACGGTTAACTAAACCTGCCACGTTCAAAACATTTACACGTTGCGTTTCTGTAGTGTCTGTGAATAAGCGCGCGGCATCACGTTGTACCTACTACTTGCGCATCACGAAAAGTCTATCCATCTCTCTCGCGCGTGTGGTCAAGCTTATGAGTATGAAAGAGCCAGTTATTGTTTTACTTTTGGTACTGCTCATAAATAGTGTTTTTTTTTGCATTCGTCCATTTGTATTTACTGACTAATTGGAAGCAATTTAATAAAACATACTGTATCATACATAAGCTCAGAGTCACTCAGCGAGCTATGGAATGAGCTATGCTCGGAATATCTCTATGTGACAGAGTCCAAAATGAGGACATTCGTAGTAGAACGAAAACGACCGACATAGCTCGTAGAGTTAGTAAGCTGAAGTGGCAATGGGCAGGCCACATCGCTCGAAGAGCCGATAACCCCTGGGGAAGAAAGGTTCTCGAGTGGCAACCACGTACTGGAAACCGCTGAGCGGGACGACCTCCCACCAGGTGGACCGACGACCTGCAGTAATTAAAATAGCAATTGCTGAAATTCGCCTCAGAAATATTTGAATCCGTTTCCGATATCGAATCCGACGTTTTAAAATAGCCCTGCTGGTCAGAGTCGCTGTGCGCCGCTGGATGCAAGCGACCCAGAACCGTTCGAAGTGGAAATCAATGGGGGAGGCCTATGTTCAGCAGTGGACATCGAATGGGCTGATATGATGATGATGATGATGACTGTATCATGAAATTGCGTATGTGTGAGTACTGTGAACGTACCAGCTTTCGTTAACCGACCTGTACTTATATCAACCTCTGGAAGACGTGTTAGGTTAAAAATGAGGTTAAAAGTGATATTCACGTAACTCTGTACCTACATTGCTATTTTAGTCGATAACGCAATTTTTTCCCATATACGGAATGTACGTAAAAAAGACGTGTAAGGTATTTTTTCTACCTAGCACCCACTATAATAAAAATACTTCAGCAAGGCAGGTTTCAAGGTATACTTTGAGCAAACACATTCTGTGCAAGAAAATCCTAAGTAAGCAAGAAATATTTCCCGAACCATTCATCTGGAGGAAGTTTATTTATCTTATTTGTTCAACGCGTACCGTTTATTTGATTTAATGATTTAGAGAAAGCCTTGAAACATTGTAATCTTATATAACTTCTGTGCCATGTTGTTAGATTTCCAAATCAGAAGCGAATTCAATTCGTTGATAAATTTCCCTACCGAAATGCCCCATATCTTAATTATTGAAAATGACAGACCCGACGCAGCTGCCTCGAATACGAATAGTTTATAAGTTGGTCAGAAATTGGTCAAAAAACCAAATTAACATAATCGAACGTCAGTTTGTCTGATTGGCATTTCATGTAGGTATTATTCGAGTATAATTTCGGCAAATATGAACTGAACGAGATAAATGATATGTTTGTTAATTGACTTTATATAGAGTTGGTCTCATAAATTATGTTGTGATTCAACTATGGACTTTAAATATCATACCTATATATCAACATAAAAAACTGTCGCCAAAAAAAATTACTTTATCACAACACAGAGTAAATAATATACTAAAAAAATACTTTATCACAACAGTACAATTAGAGTTTCTTCATCATTATAATTATTATGGTTTTTAGTGAGAACCTACTAACTTTTAATTCTAACTCAATTCACTCTTAAATTACGAAAGGAGATTCGAAATTCGTCCGTCTGACTTCTGCTAAGTATGGTATTTTTAATATTATTTTTTAGAGATAACTGTACTTTTATGTCAAATCGCGATTTGACACGCACCGTAGCAAGACTCGACGTAGGCGGAATCACCGTAGAAGGAACGCGACGTAGAGGTAAGCGCGACGTAAACGGAATGAATCGTCGCAGTCTGCGACAAATATTAAAAATACTTCATAATAGTAATACCACAGAGTAAATAATTACTTACAAAAAAAAATACTTTATCACAACAGTACAATTAGAGTTACTTCATCATTATAATTACTGAACCTACTCACTATATGTCGCAGACTTCGACCATACTTAGCAGAATTCAGACGGACGAATTTCGAATCGTATTTTAAGAGTGAACTGAGTTAGAAATTCAAAGCCGGGTGTTCTCGTTTTACTAATCAATTTTTTTTTCATTGAGACTACGTTCTATCATACCAACGCGAATGGAAAAAATATAAAGTAAACATCCCCAGCCTTGTTCAAATACACTTACACTGTAATTTTAACCGGGACTATCTCAACAAAAACACCCCGTCGGTGTTTCATCAATCAATGTCCGATTCGAATCAGACCTTTGCAAGGATTCACGACTTAATCCTTACTCTATTCCCGTAATACCCTTACAATTTAGCACCTTCTGCTAAACGATTGAGTAATACATTTGGATATATTTAAAGGCTGCGAGACTCGCTTTGGTGCTGATCTACTATTTTTCTGGAATTCAAGTCTATTTGTTAAAATGTGCTATTGGTTTCTTATACATTATAATTATACAGGTTGCCCTGTATAATTATAATGGTCCTAATGAAACCCTCGAATGCTGAAATTATGCTCTATACTAGGTATACGCAAAAGTAAAATAATTGTAGTAACGTTTATAATTTAGAGTTTCTTATTGGTTAATTTTTATGATATTTCCAAGATTTACGTTTTCTTCTTTACTAATATTAAACTTTTTATCATCAGACTTATCATATTTATCTATTATTTATCATATAATATATATATATTACATTATATTCATCATATTTATCTCTCAGCTATCATTATCACTTAGTCATTATTATTTTCAGGAAATCCTGTATTTTTTCATTAAAAATACTTACTACTATAGTGAATGTCCTTTTCAGATGCTACTCAACTTTGGATTTGTTTAACTGAATTGTTTGGGATAATGATCTTTTCATCGATAAAATGAAATGGCTGAGTTTTTGCCCGTTGTTTTTGTTGATAACTCAATTTCACAAAAATACTGACTCATGCTTTTTCTTTGATAACAAATCGGAATAAATATACTTCAGTCACAATGTTCGTCGAGTACTTTTGACCTTTGAGGAGTTTCGGTAAAATATCGTCAAATCCCATTATACCATCAATAACATTATAAATAGTATGGGAATAACTCGTTTATTTTTAAGTTGGCTAATATTAGTCGGAGTTCTGCCCGAATATCACCCTTTTTTTTTTGCCTTTATAAATTTAAAAACATTCAATGGTGCTAAAATTACCATTTCAGCAAAAATAACAAAAGCTTATTTCACAAGAACGTCGAATTCATTTTAGCAAAATTTACTTTTGGTAATTTTCTGCAGGTCAACTATAATTCAATAGAAATACTTTGTTAGTACGTTCAGAAAATTTCACATTCACAAATACTAGAGTTTGAGATAATGTTAGCTTGTTACAAACATTGCACTGTAGAGACCTTGTACAAACAATGAACTAGAAACTATATTACAGCAGTATTGCTGTGAGTCCTAACACTCCTAACACCCAGGAAGGTGTTGTTTGTATACCTACGACTATAATTTACTTTTTGATAATTATATCTTCTATGTATGACCTCCTTGCATAATGCTCAACTCTATTGTTCTTAAAGATGATAATTATATCTTCTAAGTATGACCTCCTTCCATAATTCTCAACTTTTTAGATATAATTTAGTTATATAACTGTTGGACTGCAATTTCAGCATTTTGAGTGTATGAAGCGCTCGTGGTGTAGCATGATTATCCGTTCTTAATCGATCGGCAAAGTTAAGCTACCACCGTCGTGGTCGGGTACCTGGATGGGCGGCCGCCTAGTGATATTTCAACTCGGGCGTTTTCCGTGCTTCGGAAGGTACGTAAAGCCGTTCGTCACGAATTAGTCGTTGAGCTAGTTGGATGCCTCCTAGGCAGCTTTGAAAACTCAAACAGTAGGTTGACCACTAGCTTACCTCTAACAATCCGCAGTGGGCATGCATGGGGTATCTGTCCATTCCCTTTCACTCTTATTTGTGAAAGGGAATGGACATACATCAAACAATACACATTATCACAATAAAATTACTAAATCTATGCTAATATAATAAACGCGAAAGTAATTATGTCTGTCTATTTGTTACTTTCTGAACAGATCGTGATGTTTGACACGCAGATAGCCTATCGTATGGAGAGTCATAGGTTACTTGTTATCCTGGAAAAGCGGGTGAAACCGCGGGGATAGCTAGTAATTAATCTTATCTTTCGTTCACCTCAATCACTGCTTTAATTTCGCAATGCCATCTAATTTGTTTTGTTGCCATCGACGGTGAGTCCATCCTCACACATTGAAACCAGAATTGTTTCGAACTCTGCGGGCTCAAAGGAGCTTTCTTCCGCGGACGCTCAGATTGTGGAATGAGCTCCCCGCCGTGGTTTTCCCAATGGAGTACAGCATGGGGTTCTTCAAAAAGGGCGTGAAGAGATTTCTTCAGGGTCGGCAACGTGCGCGTGATGCCCCTGGTGTTGCAAGCGTCCATAGGCTACGGTAACTGCTTACCATGAGGCGAGCCGTATGCATGTTTGCCACCTTAGTGGTATAAATATATATTTTTTTTAAATTCATCAGTAGTATAATCCCCTCCGAATTATACTACTGAAACTGAACTTCAATAGCAGGTAACACAAAATAAAACCTTATTTTGCTGCTTGTAATCAACGGCATTGCCAACTTTTTTAATTTAATTACTTGTTTAAACTAGTGTTGACTTTTTATCAGCATTTCGGTCTTATTTTGTGTCGAGAAGATGTGGTGTGAGCTAAAGCAGTAAGCGGAAATTCAAAATTTACTTCATCATTATACCTAATAATTATAGTTAAGTTAAACAAGTGCCGAACACTCTTTTTTGGCCTTTACCGACTATTCCAGTGGTTTACTGTTCAGGAGCAGTCATATTATTATGCCCATATAGCCACCTTACAGTTTACCTTAGTCAAATAACTGCATATTGTATTTATGGGCCCGAGTAAGGTAGCTAGAACTTATTGGATAGGGGGAAAGGGTCGGTAACGAGTGAGTAAATCCCTGTATTGCAACCGTCCATAGCACTACGGTAACCGTTTAGCACCTGCCAGGTCGTATACCTACATAGTTGCATAAAAGAAGTCAGTCCAGACTGCTATTACTTCTGTGACAAGTAAAAGCAGTAGCGTCATATTCTTCCTCGAAATCGATTTGAAATCAAGCAATTTACTCCAGCAATTGAAATCAACAGATCAAGCGCATCACGCACAAGTTACTACTTTTATAGCAGGACACAAATTTATTTATATGTATATTAAACAATATTTGCATGGGTTATCGCTTATCAGTCAGGGTGTTATGTTAGCAAACAGTAGCAAAGGTGATTTGGCACAAAGCCCGACTGTTTACAAGAGTTATACCGACGTAATATTCCACTACCCCTCGGTACTAGGCTATATTTGAGTGGTAATGCCAGTACAATATAATTTTTATAATATACATTTTATAATATACATTTTATAATTTTTTATAATTTTTATAATATACATCGGTGCATAAACCCTGTTTTTTATCTCTGTCTCTTTTTATCCTTACCATTTATGGTGTAATTCTGGGTCTTTTTTATTTATAATCTTATTAAACTCTAAAATGTGATATAAGAAGAAGGGTGTAAATTGCATCTCATCAAAAAATCTTTGAAATACCTTTATTAAGATATAATTAGTCGTCTTTGACAAAAGATAGAGGACACTTAGCACACAGGAACGGTATCAAGCAGAGTCTATCCTCCGTAGTGCAGGCTCGCATCCTAGCTTTCTTCGGATACGTGCCACGGCATCGAGATGTCTCCATAGAGCGATTGGTGGTGCAGGGTAAAGTGGAGGGCACCAGAGCGCGTGGAAGATCACCCATGCGATGACTGACCAAATTAAGGCCGCAATAGGCGGAAGAATGGAGGCGTGTTGTGAAGCGCGCCACAAATGACACGTCATGACGACCACGATCGTTGTCAAGAGTGCAACGCATAAGAAGGAAAGAACATATTTAAAATTAATGGTTTTTGCAGATTTATGCCGACAAAATCTACGCAAATTCCGAATAAAACTTCCGTACAGAATAAGTTGTAAGTTTTTCGCCATAAAAATAAATGTACACGAGTGGGATACAGAGGGTCGGGATATAAAACGTCAATATAAATGAGATAGTAATACGTGAATAGAATCAGATGATGCTTTGTCAAGTGTAGAAATAAGGTACCGAGCTCTTAAAAATACAGATAAATAATTCGCACGTACTCGCTGCTGTTATTTTAAAAGGTAAGAAATAAGGTAGTTCGTTAATAGTGTAAGCAGAGGGCCTACTACGAAAAACGATACACGATAGGCCGACCATCGTTGTCAATCAATTAGCCAATAGAATTGGTCAAAATTTACGTCTCGTCAGTTTTGCTGCAATTCTATTGGTTAATATTTGACAACGATGATCGGACTATCGTGTATCGTTTTTCGTAGTAGGCCCTCTTATTAATTAGCCGGAAGTACCGGAAAACATAAGATTCCTTGAGAACTCGAGTAAAACCGCGAAACAAAAGCTAGCAAGCAATTTAATTATAGATCGATTTAATTATAGATTAATAGGAATATTATAGAAATAAATGTTATGACTGTGTATATTTACTATTATACTTTATTGATTGTGTGCCTGTTTGTGACATTGTCAAGACATAACGTAACGACCGAACCGATTTTGATTAAAATTTGCAGAAGGCTAGCATGAAGACTGAAATTAAAATAGGATCCCATTTTTACCATGGGAATGGGATCGAAGTCGTGGAGAACAACTATTATTCCTACTAAATGATGCTTATTATACCCAAAGAGTTATCAGTAGTTACTACTGAGTATAATAATGATATGATAATAATCTCAATTAAAAATCTTCTTGAATATAATTTTGGTTTCGTTATTGAACATAATTTCAGAAGTATATATTCAGTGAAATTTTCTATTCTAATAGAAGTCAATTTTTAAAAGCAATTTTTTTTTTAAATCGCCCAATTGATTGACAACCGCTGCCGTTTTTAATACAACATTCCCGGAGCGAATTTGGAAGCGTATTATTAATTCCGGAAGGATATTTTCACCTGTGCCTTCGGATATATCCGTGACCGCATTGCTAACGCTTGCTCATATGTTGCCCATTCTCTTTTGCTACGTGAGTAAAATAAAATTTTCCACAACTTTTACTTATTGAAACCGGGCATTATAACTTTAATAATAATAATATGATAAACTAAACTAAAACTACATTAAAATTAAAAAGGCAATATATACAAGGAAATAATTATAAATAAAAAACTGCGTTTAAATCGCCGCCTGCAGGCAGGGTTCCCAAAAAGCTGGCGACGTTACCTCGTTGAATTGCAAGGCTAATGCGTTGCCCGAGGTAAGCGCCAGCTCTTTGGTCCCCTGTAGCATCAATTAGGCGTCTGGACAGCTCCCTAACTAAACTACGCGCCTCTGGACCCCAGCAACCCATTGTTTCGACCCCAAAGGGAAGAAATATGTAGCCGTCTCCTAGAGTTACATATTTCCTCCGTTTGAGGCTTTCCGCAGCTTCGGCTGCCGCGCCCGCCACCCGAGATGTATTATGGAGGTGAGAGGCCGCCAGGGTATCAGCACATGTTGCGTCCCAAATCAGCGGCCTCCCACGACTCCATGGAATCAAAGTCATACCATCGGGCCTCTTACCATCGTCACGTGAAATACCGTTCGGCTCTAGGATAGCCGGCACGTTGACGGTGGTAAGGGCCCGACGGATGACATCGTTTAGAGTGGCGTGGCGCGAAAGCCGTCCCGCACTACGGCGACAAGATAGACCGTGGTGACCCAACCGATCTACCTCGCCACCGCAATGACAGATGTGGGGTTCAGTTCTTGAGATGCCCAGACGCAATCCAACTGCAATGGAAAAACTTATATTATCAAGTAAAGTACCTATATTGACCGAAGGTGTTGCCTGTAGCCAGAAGCCCGACTCACGTTCGCTAGTAGCAAGGAGACGAGCCCGATTTCTAATATCGCCACATTCGTCTATTAATGTTTTTTGTTCAATTTTGCAAAGAGGCTCGTCCCATTGCTTCTGCGAAAGGAGGCTTTTTGAGACTTTTACTTATGAATTCCCTTGCAGTGCTCATGGTGGTTTACAGATTGGCGAACAATTTAAGTTTATACCGTCATTGGTGCCGATTCTGTTGTAAATCGCACTAAACTAATTAATAATAATAATAATATAGATTGATTTTATAGAAATATTGTAAAAAAAAAAACATATTTATGTATAGGATTAGGTTTTTTATAATATTTTTTTGATTTTATACATCAATGTTATAAAAAAAGGTAATTTTAAGATACACAATAAATAAAGAGAATAATAATAAATTTATTGAGAACCATCCAAAATACACAAATGATATGACACAAAGAAGAACTAAACATAAACTAAGAGGGTATTACAAAAATGTTTTTTAGTCACATCTCATCTCTTTCTTACGAACATGATTGAAAAAGGATAGAACATATTTTAAGTTGTCAAATTAATCTTTGCCGTCTTATTTTGGCGTAACCGCGATAGATGGCGTCTAAATTTATTTTGAAAACAGGCAATGGTGCCGATTCTGTTGTAAATCGCACTAAACTAATTTTAGTCACATCTCATCTCTTTCTTACAAACATGATTGAAAAAGGATAGAACATATTTTATGTTGTCAAATTAATCTTTGTCGTCATATTTTGCGTGTATTAGGCGTAACCGCGATAGATGGCGACTAAATTTATATTGAAAACAAGCATTGGACTAATTTGACAGGCCAACATTTCTTACATCCTTTTCTTATGTTCTTTGTTAGAAAGAGACATAGTGACATTAAAATTAGTTTAGTTGTGAACAACAGAATCAGGGCCATTGGTGCCGATTCTGTTGTAAATCGCACTAAACTAATTTTAGTCACATCTCATCTCTTTCTTACGAACATGATTGAAAAAGGATAGAACATATTTTAAGTGGTCAAATTAATCTTTGCCGTCTTATTTTGCGTGTATTTAGGCGTGACCGCGATAGATGGCGACTAAATTTATATTGAAAACAAGCATTGGACTAATTTGACAGGACTAAAATTCTTACATCCTTTTCTTATGTTCTTTGTTAGAAAGAGACATAGTGACATTAAAATTAGTTTAGTTGTAAACAACAGAATCAGGGCCATTGACTAATTTGACAGGACTAAATTTCTTACATCCTTTTCTTATGTTCTTTGTTAGAAAGAGACATAGTGACATTAAAATTAGTTGTGAACAACAGAATCAGGGCCATTGTTCAGTTAAAGGGGAAAACACAAGACTTTCATTTATATTATCAGCCAAATTGAGATTGAGTTTTGTAGACAATTTTCAGAACTGCGAACGAAGCTATTTGGAAAAATTTAAAAACATGTGCTAGTTTTAGTAGAAAATTTTGATGTCAGCGTTATTAGAAATATAAGACATCTATAGGATCGCCACGTATTTTCTTAACTCCAATCCTGCCTCATGTAGGTAATTTTATTTTTAACTGCTTCGAACGTGTACCTATAAAGAGAGTTTCGCTTAAAAGTTTGAAGTTTTAACGATGCAACATACGTGAAAGTTTCTAGCCTTTGCAACTTTAATACATTGTAATATAGCGACAGTTAGTGATGCAAATCTTTTCGGATCGGTTTATTTAACCAGAAATAAGATATACAAACTAACCTGCAATTATTATTATAGGTACAAGGTAGATCAGAGAGATGACTTCTAAATAGAAGCTATGCTAGCTTAACGATGAAATCTCATTAGCTGTAAGCACATGTCTCTCTCAGGTAAACTAATTGCTTGTAGGTACTAAAACTTTATGTGAACCCTGGACCGAAATAGTGGGAAATATTTAGTTGGTAATTAGAATTTAGTTCAATTCGCTAGAAACTATTAAATAGTATTAGTAATGAAAATATAAAGATAGACTTTGTTTAATGTGATTTTCATTGAAGCAATTCTTTAGAAGTAATATCGTTAACAAGATATAATTTTAATTAATTTGAGTTAAGACTATCAACTCATAATTTTGACTTTAATTTATTTATGTAACGTAGATGGTTGGTAGAGTTTGGTAGGTATAACACTATCGCATTAGGATTCCTGTAAAGATAGATGTATTGTAGTAAATAAATAAATAAAATAAATATATTCTACATAGTTTCTAAAGGCTGTGATGATTATACCTGGTTGATAGTGAACTATTTTTTGACCCTTTTGTGCGTATCTTTTCAATCAGTAAGAAACCCTAAAGTTCAGAACCGATCGAAATAAAATCTGGAACGCAGATAGCGTATAGTATGGAGAGGGTCATAGGCTACTTTTCATCTTGGAAACACAGGTGAAACCCCGGGGGACAGCTAGTATTATAAACCCTAAAGTTATGTATATTTTATTTGCGATGTATGGATGTTAATCTTTCACGCAACGAACGGATTTGAATGTTTAGCACACTAATTCGCTAGTAAGTAGAGGGTTTTTTTAGGGAACGTGAGTGACACCACTTGGCGAAAGCTAGTATCATAATAATTTAACATTTAAACAGCTAATGCAGCGTTAATATACCTAAAATCCTTTGGTATCTTTTAGGGTTCCGTGCCTATAAGGGTGGCACCCTTATAGGCACGACCCTATTACTAAGACTCATCTATCCGTCCATCCGTCCGTCCGTACGTCCATCTGTCTGTCATTAGGCTATATCTCATGAACGGTTATAGGTAGACATTTATAGTTTTCACAGAATGTGTATTTCTATTGCCGCTATAACAACAAATAATAAAGAGAGAGTCGGACTTGCAAACGGAGGGTTCCGTACAATACTCATTGTGCAGAAACAAAATACCAAAAAAAAATACGTTTGTTGTAAGTGCGCCCCCTTTAATTACGATATTATTTCATTTTTATTATTTGTTGTTATAGCGGCAATAGAAATACATATTTTCTGAAAATGTCAGCTGTCTACCTATTACCGTTCATAAGATATAGCCTGGTGACAGATGGAGAGACAGACAGACGGATGGACAGCGGAGTCTTAGTAATAGGGTCCGTTTTACCCTTTGGGTACGGAACCCTAATAAAGGCCCCATACTAGGATCGTCTTTGCGAGTCCGACTCACACTTGGCCGTTCTTTATATTTTTTAAACTAATCGACGTAACTATTTAAATGATTTAATTCTCCTTCAATAAATAATAAAATAAAAACTAAGAAAAAATCAAAACGACATCTAACTCGGTCGTAAAAAATATAATTAATTGTTCTATCTCCAGAATAGCTAAAGGTTTTGACAGTGAAAAATTAAAAACGCTCCTGGCAAGGTGGTTAGAATCGTGCGCCGATTTGGCAAACAGTCATTCATCATCGTTATCTTGTTTCCTGTTAAATCGATTTTTTCTCACTTCAGACAGATTTCAAGGTTACCTTCTGTCGGCGATAAAAGAAGATTTCTAAGGGAATTTATTTCTTCGGGTTTTCATTTGAATATTCAATGCTTTGAAAATTTATTTCATTAGGTTTCTAGATTTATGAGTGGCTAAAATGTGTTATTGTCGTTGTTAAAAATCTATGTAGAAAATGGAGTTTTTGAAAATAAACTTATGACTACTTTAAGCAAGGTGTCTAGCAAGAAGTCAAGCTAGCATGCAAAGAAGCAACCAAGCATGCAAGCAGATTAAATTTAATATAAAATATAATACTTTAGACCTCCGGAGACCAGCGGGCGGGGAGCTTTTTCCGCCAACGCGTCAGCTTGGCTATCCAAAGAACGAAGCCAGAAGCAACGCTGCCAGCCTTCTGGGAACCCTGCCGTTAATCGGAAGCAGTGGCAGGCTTGAGGAAATTTTTTATATATAGATTGTATTTGTTGTAAATAAAAATATGAAATTAAATATAATACTTCGATTAAACAACGGCGCCCTGTTTTTTACAAACAATGACCAAAATCTAAAGCCATACATTTGGACTGTTTTTGTTTGTATAAAATCAAAAGTCAGTAAATATAGTGTATGAATAATCGGTAACCGTAGCCATATGGACGCGTGTAGCACACGAGGCATCACACACGCTTTACCGAAACAGTGAGCTCTGGCGACCTTACTCACGCGCAGGAACACAACATAAACTTATTTGGCTGCGATATTCTGTAAGATGGAGATACTTCTCCAGTTGAGCAGCTCTTTGAGCGAAATAACGCTAAAGAGCAAACCTCTCTTAAAATAAGTATTATATATTAAGTAAGTATACTTCAAGCATTTTGCCATTTGGTAGGGTGGACCCTATTTCGTATTCTTATAAACTTAAAAGTAGATACTTAGGTACCTACATTTAGAACCTTTTTGCATTTACAAATGATAGCGTCTTAAAATTTAATGATACCATTACATTAGCAGACAGTTCTAGATATTTTTTTTAATGTTTTCTCCAACTCAAATTTTGCTGCGGAATCCCTTACTTTATGTTATTAAATCGACTTTGAATTTGAACTTATTTACACCACAGGGCTCACCATCATAAATTAGTTCTTTTTCAATAATTAGAATTAAATTAATTAATTTGTGGTTTTCATTCCGTCACTGGACTATAAAAATAGAGCGTCATTCTGTCAAAAATAGATTTTATACGAATAAAGAAATAGGCCTGCCTGTCAGTTTTTTTTATAATAGTTAGGTAGCAAACAAGCATACGGCCCGCCTGATGGTAAGCGGTTTCCACAGCCTATGGACGCTTGCAACACCAGGGGTGTTACTCGCGCGTTGCCAAATTATATGCGCGTTGCGAATGCCAGTTATATTTTCAGATATAATAAATGTAATTATAATAGTCAAAGTCAAAGCCATTTATTCAATTTAGGCCCCATAAGGGCACTTATGAAGGTCACATTTACTGAAGTTACCTACGGTTCGGAACTCGGCCTTCAACTGAGAAGAATCCGGCAAGAAACTCAGCAAGGTTACATTTTTTAAATATTTTTGGATAATCTGACTATGTTTGGCTTTTTTTTCCATTAATCGTATATAAAATAATAGTATACCTATCAATTATCTAACAATGCTTGTTTTTATTTCTCCTGTCATTACTTTACCATGATAAACCTGAAAAAGAAACAAGTCGACATCGACGCCCCTCAGTCTACGTCTCTGTAATAGCAGATTTCTTTTTGTAGCCGATTGTCTTATTACAGGCAATTTCCTTAAGTGGCACCCATCTTAGATCTTTGTACTGCGAAGTATTTTCTCGCGTTCGCCCTTTCCCAAGGGAATGGTCTCGTCTGCCTCGGATTAAATGAAATTTACCAATTAATAATTTCTTTTGTACGGTGTATTGTTTGATCTTTGAATAATGTACTTTAATAATTCAATACTAAGATGTCTATTTCAATTATCTTATTTATAATGTAAGTTCTCAAGAGTCGAATACTTTTCAGTTGAAATATTTATATTTTTTATGGGCTTCACAGTCAAAGTCAAAGCTATTTCAGCCTTCAACAGCAGCAAAATTAATATATCATTGAGAATTCTCTAGGGAAAATTTTTGAGTCAAGTGAAATTATACAGGGTTATTCAATGATTATCATATTTCAGAAATTAGTTTTCTCAGAATTATATTTAGAATCAATCACCGAGATTTATGGCAGCGGCCTTATCTTCGTTAATATTATGCTGTGCCAATATGGTGATGAAATATACAGGTCGTTGTTTTGGTCAGCGACGAGCGACTCAGGGTCGATAATACAAATGGTACTGGTGCTAAAAAAATATAAAAAAAATACTTTTTTTTTTTAATAATAAAAATAAAAAAAAAATTGAAAATCATGTAATAAGCTAAAGTGTAGACATAATACTCAACGGGAGTACGAGGGAGTAAAGGGGTGGGGCGATGGCGGCTTGCGCCTAGCTCTAGTCTGTGCACGTGCCTAGTAACCATACTTTGCAGTAATTTTATTTCAAATTGAATAAGGTATTTCTCAACATATTTACAGTATTTAATGGAATTAAGTCCATTTTTGGGGAATATATATTTTGTACTACCGCTCCTGGGTCGCTTGTCGCCGACCAAAACAACACCCTGTATTTATTTGAATAAATATTTGAAAATCGTATTAATATTATTGACAAGTCTCACTAACGATCATTAGCCACGATCTCTTCACAAACTACGATATCGAATGATGAGGTTTAAAACTTAAAGTTATAAAACTGTGGATGCTTAATGTTTTCTAGCAGTTCAGATAAAGTGACTTCTGAAGTTGGTTTTAACGTCTCAGTTAAATGAACTGAGAGTAACTTTTAGTAGATGATCTATGCTTGGAATTTAAATTTATAGTCAGATGACAGTAATCGTTAACCCAGATATTACTCAAACTATTTTGTGTGTCTGATAATTTTGATTTCTACAAATGCCTAATATTTTACTAACCTTTTTGGTAAATAAATATTTTTTTAATTAGATTCATTGTACAGACACATACATTGTACAGAAAGGCCTTTGTTAGAACCAACAATACTAAATTCATATGAACTAATGAAAAGAAAACAACTTATTGAATACACTGCTCCAATCTCGATAATGAAATCAAATTAAAAAGTACAATCATCCTATTTTTTACACAATACAAAAGTAATAAAAACAATAAAGTGCAAACAATTCAGGTGGCCACAAATTCAAATGATCGAAGTTCAATAAATATAATGTGTACCTATCTGCCGTACTCAGATACGTTAATTTCAATTTAACGACAGATTAATGTACCTCTATCTTTGTTTATTGAATAGTAATAGAAAGGGACATGTCTAGAGATCTGTGGTCTCTGAGTATGACAGTACATCAGTAGTTTTTTACCCAACAACCGAGAAGGTTTAATGTATGGAACCTACCAGGTTAAATCGTTCAAGGAACCTACCCTTGAACGATTAATCGTTCAAGGAACCTACCATTGACATCTGGTGCATAAAATATTCCCAAGTGAAGACTGCAAGCTCCTTCCAATTACGTCGTTAGCTCCAGTGAAAAATACCACTCTAAGCTAACGATTTTTTTTAAGCTCCGCTGAACGAAAGGGAGATTAACAATTTATCACAATGTCTTTAAAAGAGTTTCACTAGAATTTTTAAAGCAACTGGTAAGTTTTAAATCTAGTGTTGGGGACTTTTATATACCGGTAAAGTACCATACTCGGAGACTAGATATTATACTATTGTTTTTTGATAATAGAAAGGGATGGCTTGAGATAACCAATACTTTATACAGGTTGATTTTTTGGTCAACGACGAGCGACACAGGGGCGGAAGTACAAAAATACATTTTCCAAAAATGGCGTTACTTCCATTAAATACTGTAAATACATTGAGAAATACCTTATTCAATTTGAACCAAAGTATGGTCGTTAGGCACGTGCACAGACTAGAGCTAGGCGCAAGCCACCATCGCCCCACCCCTTTAATCCCTCGCACTCCCGTTGAGTATTACGACTACACTTTAACTTATTACATGATTTTTCAATTAATATTATATTTATTATTATAAAAAAAAATTGCACCAGTATCATTTATTTTATCAACTCTGAGTCGCTCGTCGCTGTCCAAAACAACGACCTGTATAATAATTATAATGCAATGCATAACAGTAGCATTATTAATGTTAATTTCCTAAAAAAGGTCACATTTTCACTTCTATAACCTAATGAACTCGGAGACGGAGGAGAGGCAACACCCTCATCCTGTATTGCCTGTTCTAACGAATATCTGGATTTAAACCCGAAGCGTAGCATAGGAATCCCGTTCTTAAACACAATATCTTGAAAAAATCGAATCCAATTCGTTTAAGAGAGGTACAGTACAATAGCGTTTATTCACTCAAAGAGCAGCTCGACTGGGGAAGTGCCTCCACCTTACAGAATACTGCAGCCAAATAACTTTGGGTATGTGGTATTCCCCTACACGTGAGTCAGGGGGAAGGGTCGGTCACGCGTGAGTGATGCCCCGTGTGATGCAAGCTTTCATATGGCTACGGTAACCGCTTACCATCTGGCGAGCTTATCGATTACGTTCTATAAAAAATTAACAACATAGTTTATACTACAATCTGAGATTCAAATAAAAAATTGAAGATCCAATACGATTATTTATTATGTTGTTATTGAAAGCTAGGCATTATCTGTTGCGCATAATTGATCCGTAGCAGAGATAGCAAAACTTATTGTAGCCCGAACGATGGCAATACATAATTAGGTGCTATGGATCTATTAGGGTTCCGTAGCCAAATGGCAAAAAACGGAACCCTTATAGATTCGTCGTGTCTGTCTGTCTGTCCATCCGTATGTCACAGCCACTTTTTTCTTATATGCCTTATAGGTCTTCAAAAATGATATTGAGGTTTCTAATATCATTTTTTTTTTCTAACTCGATAGCTTGCGCATAGACACTTCCAAAGTGGTAAAATGTGTCCCCCCTGTAACTTCTAAAATAAGAGAACGATAAAACTAAAAAAAATATATGATGTACATTACCATGCAAACTTCCAACGAAAATTGGTTTGAACGAGATCTAGTAAGTAGTTTTTTTTAATACGTCATAAATCGTAAACCGCAATTTACCTTTCATTCAATATTTTTGGCGTTGCGAGTCGGACTCGCACTTGGCCGGTTTTTCTAATTTCATCTGTCAACGTTCGATAAAGAGCTAGCGAATTTTTATTTGATATAAGACAAATCCATTACCTACAACCTAAATCAAAATGAAGTTGAAAATAAAATATTCAAATAGTTTAAGCATACTCTTGTTTATTCAAATCAAAACACAGTTGAAAAGACACCGTCTACAGCGTTTAAAATTCATATATCCCATACTGACACTGTCGACGTACAAAGGATTTTCATATGAATTTTGAATTAATATTTATTTCATGAGCACTCCCTAGTTGATGGTTGTTACATTGCGAATGAAAGGAGAGAGCACGTGTTCACTTGATCCTTGCATTAAATTTTCATAAGGTTTCCGGTTTGTATATACTATACAAGTTACCACTCGCGGTTTCACCGTTGTTTTCGACGGACCTATTGTTTTCCCGTGATTAAAAAGTACCCTACGTGTTATTCAAAATATATTCTATTATACTCTATTTCACATGGGATGAGTCGTCAAGGTCAAGGGTTTTTTACCAATATCTAGTGAAATTCCATTTGATTACTCTGAAATAGTACTCACAATATTTCATGAAACCTCGCTCTATCATAGTATTCCTTTATTATATCGAAATGAACATTAACCATTGAGAAATTTAATAAAATACCATGTGTGTCACCGAACTCATGTTATTTGAAATAGACTATAGTGTGCCAAATTTCATCCAAATTCTTTCAGTAGTTTTTGCGTGAAAGAGTAACAAATCCATACATACATCCTCGCAAACTTTAGCGTAATGGTGTTAGTGTCATTATATCATAGAATTTTCTGGAGACGTTGACGGGGAAAATAGAAATCAAATTATATTGAGCAGATTAAATTTTTGGTCGTTATAATATTATTAAATCTTACTTACCTAGGGGGTTAATTAGGAGAACTAAGTTCAGATGAACTGGCCGAGTTCTACACTTGTAGAACTATGAGGAAGTGTTTTACTGTTTTGTTCCGAATTGTTACACAAAACAACAATAACTTTTAAGAACACAAAATAAAGTTATTTGGCTGCGGTATTCTGTAAGGAGGTGTTCTGGAGGTATTTCCCCAGTTGAACTGCTCTTTGAGCGAATAAATGCTATGCTCTACCTCTCTTGAATAGTCTTCAAATCTTAAATTTTCAACCCCGTTGTGACCACATAATAGAATTTTAGATCAAATAGTTTATGAATTAAGGAGGAACATAAAATCACGATAATAACTGAATATGTTTTCTTTGAGATCTTTACAATTACAATAATTAGGTACATGTAACCGAACTTTAATACAAATGTTTATAATCTAGTGTAGTACCTTATATGTAATTGTAACACATTTTATTGTAGACCACAGTCTAGCAACCACCTAGCGATGACCTTAGATTTTAAAAAGCGACCTAAAAGAAATAAAAAATAATATAAAAAATTTGGTACTATGTATACGATTTTATGAAATGATATTTCTTAGCCTCAGTAACCTATGCATTCATTTATGTGTCTGTATTTTTATAACTTGAGACTTTCACAAGACTTCAATTTGTTAAGTGCCTATCCGTATTGATATTCAGTTGTAAATAGCAATTGAGGTTGTAACCTAGCCGTTACGTTCCGCCCTAAAAATAAATGGTCAGGAAACATCGATTACCGTCTAACTTGAATGTTAGTCGCTAATCTTAGAAGCTAAAGCTTAGAAGAACTGTAATTACGATTACCATAACTTTAAATAACAAAAATCTTTACAAAAATGTCTGTTATGAAAAATACCAAATAAATAATAATTCTGTTTAGGAAAACATGAAGAGTAGATTCTTTGAATCGTAATTTCCGGCAAAATAACATTTTATTAAAAATTTTGCTACCTAATTTTCCTATATTTTATTTATTTTTTCTTGTCTTCATTTTTTGTTGATGCCAAATTGAATATTATTGAATACGACTGCGTATGTTGGGTCTCAAATTGGTGGAAATAAATTAAAAAGACAGGTTCTTTTGTAAAACTTATGTCTCATTTCAATATTCGTGACTACAAGTAATTAAATGTAATGGGGCTCGAAATCTATTAATTATTTATTGTGAGTTTGTTTATATCCTACATCGAGGAAAAACCTTTTAGTTTAGTTATACTGAACAATCAAATTCCGAAACTAGTCAGTGATTTCTCACTGATTTTGAACAGTAAGGACCAATCTCTGCATCGTGTGTTTTTGACTTGACCAATCAGAGTGCATGTGTCCTTGACATATCAAATCCAATCCAAAGCCAATCAGAGCGCCTTGTCGGCGCGGCGGGCGGTAGGAAATTGGCGGAATATATTTCAACCAAAATTAATGTCATTGCGCTTCTTTGGGTTAATTATTCGATGATATACTAGTATACGTGAAATCCTTGGCATCATTTCATGATTTTTCGTGATTGTACAGTCGCGTTCATGGTAAAAGTTGTCCGGTTTTTGATATAAATCTCCTTTTGAAAGGACACCAGTCACTTCAATTTCACCCTGTAGGTATTATCCCACCAAAAACATTTTTATGTAAAATGTTGCCGCCAAGACATATGGCTCGTACTGTTAAAAAGTTATCAGATCTCATGTAGAGCCAAGCTTATAACTCTACATGCACTTACTCTACAAGCCCTAACTTCACAAACTCTACACACCGTAGTCAAAATATGTGGCTTGGCCGTTTCGCTACCGTCACATGGGAGTAAGGTGAAAAATGTATTCACTGTTCATTACTTTTTTGTTATTCAATAGTTCTTGTAGTATTGAAACGGCCAAGCCACATATTTTTACACGGTGTGTAGAGTTTGTGAAGTTAGGGCTTATAGAGTAAGTGCATGTAGAGTTATAAGCTTGGCTCTACATGAGATCTGATAACTTTTTAACAGTACGAGCCATATGTCTTGGCGGCAACATTTTACATAAAAATGTTTTTGGTGGGATTTCACTTCTTTTTGTAAGTTGCTTATGTTTTTTTTTTGTTTGAAATTTCCAAGTTTTATAATTTTTTTGTTGTTTGTGTACTAATACAAGCTTACATACCAAATTTCAGCTTTCTAGGACTTCAGGAAGTACCCTATGAGTTTTGATGATCATCAGTGAGTCAGTGACGAAATCGGGGATTTTTAGATATCAATAAAATCTAAAGTATAAGAGCTATGTTATTGAAACTTAATCGGTCTTATTACAAAACGTGGACTAAATTTCGTACCAGGATTAAACCTGGTAATAAACCATGTACTAAAATATTTCGTATTACAAAACGTAGTTTATCTCAAATTCGTGGACTATTTATGGTACTAAAGATAAACCAACAGCACCCCTAGTTTGTCTTTGGACTAACGCATGACAGAGGACTAAAGTTACAAACTGTTACAAACACGTCAAATTATACAGTGAGGTTAAGTTTTATTTGTTTTACTTTTGTTTTGATTACAAGAAAAATGGATACTTAACATTGATTTAATTGATCTAGAGGATATGGACGATTTAGATTTATTAGGGGTGCCCCGGCGACCTTTAAGACTTCGTCATCGGCTGAACCTTTTGTTGAGATGTGTGACGAAGAATTTCGATATAAATACAGGTTCAAGAAGCGTTTCGGCTTAAAAATAGTGGACTTGGTAAAAGCTGAAATATCCCACGATACCCGAGGATGCCCAATATCCCCTGAAATTTCGATTTGAGGCTGGTGCTTTCTCTGGAATATTACTGGGTGACAGTGGCTATCCTTGCAACCCATATTTATTTACACCAGTTCTGAACCCTACAACACCTGCTAAAGAAACATAACTATTCTCACATATGTACAAGGAACACAATGGAGAGATGTTTCGGGTTATGGAAACAATGTTTCCGCTGCCTACTAAGAGGCATGTTTTGTGATATTGAAACTGCCAAAAAAACTTCTTCATAATATAGCCATTGACATGAGGGAGAACATATTTCCTGGTGAAAATGATAGCAGCCTAACACCAACCACTAGAGAAACATTTTCACAGAGTTGAAAATACTGTCCGTTGAAATATAAGAAGGCAGTTCATTGAAACTCATTTTCATTGATTATATTTATTTATTTATAAAGTTTAGTTACAATACTTATGTAGCACTTTTATTATTTTCAATTTTGAAATTTATACATAAAATAATGTTCAATTGTTTGATGACTCTCGCATTAAGACAGTTTAATCATTTTCATTGATTTTAATTATTACTGTTGCAGTTGACCTGAAAAAAAAATAGATATTAGTTTATTTTTATAAGTTAATTTAATTAAGTTGCTTTTGTTTTGCATAGGTTTATTTAATTTGGTTTAAATTTGTTTTACTAAAATTTTATTCATTAGTGTGTTTCTTGCTTTCTATTTCTAATAAAGCTATTTCTAAATACAGAGTTTTCATTGTTAATTCTGCAATTATTATACTATAAGAATGTTCAATCTCCAACCAATCAGTCCCCTATGTTTTTATCCATACCAATTTGGCATGCAGATAGCCATGCCAAATTTCATCGAGATTGGTTTACTTTTTGAGAGATGCTTGAACAAATAAACAGACATCATTTTTAAAAGGAACTGTTTTGAGGTCTATATTATGTACTGGCTGTCCCCTGCGGTTTCACCTTGTATAGATTCCATACATAATTATAAATTAGAAAGTAACTTTTCACTCCTAAACTGCTGGACCGATGGTTATAAAATTTGTCATCCAAATAGCCTATGGTATAGAGAGGGCCATGGGCTACTTTTTACCCTGGAACAGGTGAAACCATAGGGAGCAGCTAGCAATTATATGTAGGTACTTACATGTGTTGAGAACCTTTTTTAGTTTTCTTTGGTCGAATTTTATATCAATTTGTTCAGGCCTGCTTGTCACTAAGAATAGAATATATTTTGATAATATATCGTAATATATCCTAGAATGGTTGAAATTAGAGTTATAAAGAATGATAAGTGTATCGCACAGTTTTTATATCAAAACAAACTTTCTCTTCGGTGCACCAATTTTCACCCCTTCTTTTCTTCTGATTATCTATTGTATTTTATGCACTTTTCATTTAACTTTTCGTTGTTCAATCATATCCCCTATTATATTATTAGTTTGTGTTTTCAATGTTATTATAGCTATGCGCGAAAACTTCATTTATTCCGTTACACGCTAGAGTTGTTACTAATATGTATATTACATTATACGTGAAATAAACGCCAAAAACAAGATTTTTGTTGAAAATTACGTTGCATCAGTAAAATCTTTTCAAAAATCAATATTAGAATTTTTATCATAATAGTATATACAATTTTAAATTTTAATAATTTATATAATAAAACAGCTATGTAGATAAACGGAACGGTGCGAACGAATGATTTCCAATTCAATGAATGTTTTCTATAGATAATCTGTGGATATTATTTAACCATGGACTAGCCTGTGGTACTAACACATCCTCCGTTAGTCTGCGATTTGTAATAGGATCGAATTTTAATCATAGTACCAACGTTAGTACCGTAACAATCCAAGACTTGTAAGTTATGGTTTAAACCAGGATGAAGATCGTTTTTTGTAATAAGACCGAATATGTTTAATAAATTTACTATTGACATCATGTCCTGAGAATTTTGTTTATCTGGTATAATCCAAACCCAAGTTATGAGGGTTCAAAAATGCGACGAAGCGCTTCGAGAAAAGGTAGGTAGTGCCCTTTCGCTTCGCTTGGCTGTCTTGGCGGGGGCACTTCCGTGCCCCCAGATTTGGTACCCAAAAACGCTATGTTGGCCGAAAAATAATGGCTATTTCATTACGTAAAAAATAGATTTTAATTTCTTCATATAATAGAGCTTTAGATTATCTTAAAAGTTCAATGAAAACAAGTAAAAACACCTTTTTAATTATATTTAAAACTGCACCATAAAAATTCCACAATTTGCATTCAACAAAATTTCAAAAGGGCCATTACTCAAGCGGCACTTCCGGCCGTGCAAGTAAAACCTTGAAATAAAAACGCTAAGTCAAATGAGAACCGTCACATGGCCGAACAAAAAGCTTTATTTTCTACCATATCTACCTTTAAATAAATTAAAGTTATGAGAATTTTGCATGGGATGCTTCATGTTTTTTATCATAGGCTTCGGCAAGAATCATAAAACTGCTTTAAAAAAGGTATTAAAAACGTTTCGTTACCGTCACATGGGAGTAAGGTGAAAAATTTATTCACTGTTAATTACTTTTCTGTAATACAATAGTTTTTTTTTTTTTTACTGTTTATAGGCCTGTGTTTGACCGCAATCTCACCATGGTAAGTGATGATGCGGCCGAAGGTGGTAAGTACACAAAGCCTAGAAGAAACTGGCTCTCAAGTGCAGCTATCGGAACACACCGAAAGGTGCTTGGCGACAGATTTTCAACTCGAGGGTGGTAGCCAGCCAGGCGGGTACTACAAAGTACCCTACCACCGTGCTATGGTTTCCTCACGATGTTTTCCTTCACCGAAAGCTCAAGCTCATTGTAGGATTCGAACCCGGGACCTTCATCTCGGTATCCGACGTCACTACCACTGAGCTATCATCGCCTTGACTTGAGAGCTCGTTCCTTTCTAGAAACTTTATTTACTTACTTTCTTATTACTTACTATGGCGCGATTGTAATTGCAAACAAGCCTATACAGAAAAAAAAGCCTAAATTTATCTTTATTTTTTCAATAAATATTTGAATGTAGTCGCCGACTAAACCTAGTTTCGCAATAGGTATTTGTAGAAAATAAAAAATGAATACGAAACAAGACAGTCTCAGGTGCGTTTAGGGTATGTACGTACGTACTTCAACGACGAAGTAGCTTTTGACGGCATGAAAATGTGGCGTAAATATTTATAAGTTGACAACTGACTAAAATACCTACCAGAATAAATTCACAGCGAGCTTAGAAAGGACTGAATAGAATTAATAATATCTCATCATGACTTTATCTCATCTGCGGGGATTTTATTTCAAAATTACCTCATTTTTGTTGTACAAAATTAATAAAATGAAATATTTATATCCTGTGCTATCTGACTGATCCCAAACAAAGCAGAGCTGAAAGAAACTAGATAATTGATTTACTAAATAATACTACTTTTTAAACACATACCTACTAACACCTAGTCTCAGACATGCAAACATGTTCATGCATACAAATGCATGTCCTGGGTGGGAATTGAAACCACGACCTGCGGTATGATAGGTGGAATTAAACCAACCATGGTTTCCACCTAAGTATCATTTAGTTAGTGTATTGAAGTGTAGAATAATTAAGGTTTAAGCATTTTTTTTTACACTACAATACATAATTATAAAATCAGTATCAAAAGAAATACCGTTTCTTACAAATTAAGTAAATATTTAACATCAATTCGTTGTAAAATGGCGGTTTTAAGAGTTGAACAGCACTAAACTGCGGCATAATACTGAAAACTCTCATTCTAAACAGTACAGTCGACCCGCAAAAACTCAACTGTTTCAAAACTGGGACGGGGCACTGGGGCATTTTCTTAATAACTGTATAAGTGCAATTTTCCAGGTGGCATGCGAACGACAATGGTATAATCCTGGCCATTCTTCTCTAAAGGAACAACGGTTCACGGTTGTCGGAGTTGAAATTATATCTTTTATTACTTTTCCTTACCGTTGTTATAAACGCGTCGTTTGTTCGCGACAATTAATTTGGGGTCGAATGTTTCGCAATTTTTGTACAGGCTTTTTCCAGTTTGACTGTAGCTTACGGTTGAATTTTTATTCTTTGTTCTTTGTGCATTCTTTTCATATTTAGGTGAAGACAATATATTCTGAGTATTCGTGAAAAATCCTTTTGAATTAACGTACAAAGGATTTGAATGAACTCTCAACAACGTGAACCACAAAGACTCAAAGTAACAAATATTAAAAAAAACCGAGTATGAAATTAATTAAGTTAGTATTAGTTAATTTAAAGAGGAAACCAAAATACAACTATAATTATTTTATGAAATCATTTGAGAAAGACGTGCGTGTTTGAAGAAAAAAATTAAAAGAACTAGGTATTTTATAAATGTCTCTAATCTATGCATTAATAAAGTTAACAATTCATTCAAAAAATAAAGTCTACAGCACACAAATGAATGATGGATGCGACGATAGCTCTCCGAAGCTTAAAGTTCTTTGTCAAAGCTAGTTAATGTAATCCATCTCCCAGTATCACTTTAGTGGAAGCTCATCTTTATAAAGTGGGTAAAATAGTTGCACATAAAGTTTGTTTTAAGTAAAAACTATTTAGTATTTTTTATCAATTAAGAAACCTGTGCTGTAATGAAGATATTCCTTTTAATCCTTATTATAATTCGTTTCGTCCATACTATAATTTCAATTTTGAATTTTGAATTTTTTGAGTCGTTGTAACAAGCCTGGGGAAGGTTTCTAGCAAAAAAAATGTACGTACCTTTCACCCAGACAACGCCGGGCATGAACAGCTAATTTCAGTGAATAAAATCATTACGTATACCTTCTACAAAACCCTTCAGTAGGAAACTTATAAATGGCAAATAAATATCAATGAGAAACTAGATACAATTTTGGCACGGGGCGTAAATTACTTTGTAGGTACCTAGTTCACCTACGATATCAAAGTATGTCGTCGAGCACCTATATTTTTTTATACCACTAAGGTGGCAAACAACCATACGGCCCGCCTAATGGTAAGCGGTTACCGTAGCCTATGGACGCTTGCAACACCAAGGGTATCACTCGCGCGTTTCCGACCCTGCAAAAATCTATTCACACCCTTTTTGAAGAACCCCATGCTGTACTCCATTGGGAAAACCACGGCAGCGAGCTCATTCCACAGTCTATACTACAGGGTGTTGTTTTGGTCGGCGACAAGCGACCCAGGAGCTGTAGTACAAAATATATATTCCCCAAAAATGGACTTAATTCCATTAAATACTGTAAATATGTTGAGAAATACCTTATTCAATTTGAAATAAAATTACTGCAAAGTATGGTTACTAGGCACGTGCACAGACTAGAGCTAGGCACAAGCCGCCATCGCCCCACCCTCGTACTCCCGTTGAGTATTATGTCTACTTTTAGCTTATTTCATGATTTTCAAAATTTTTATTTTTTTATTTTTATTATTAAAAAAAAATAAAGTATTTTTTTTTATATTATTTTTAGCACCAGTATCATTTGTATTATCGACCCTGAGTCGCTCGTCGCTGACCAAAACAACGACCTGTATATGCTTCGGTAGATGCACTAGAAAGCCATTCCCATTTTAGGCTTTGTGCACCTGTGACCATATCATCTTTTAGCATACAATTGTGGACACAAACAAACCTACACAAAGTTAAAACCAAAGTTTTTATATGTACAGATACACAGAGAAAGGTCGAAACGCGATAAAAATAAGTGTTAGGAATTTGTATGGGAAAAATAAAAACTAGTGTTGGGTTGTATGGGAAAAATAAAAACTAGTATTGGTAATCTATATCCAAAAATACAATCATATATTCTATTTTTGGATATAGATTAATAGATATCCAGTTGTAAAAACTGATTTTGGAGCAGATTAACGATAATATTCTGATAAAAAAAATTTGAAAGCATTCCAATGAAGAAGTACGTATTTACTTGTGAAACCTATAGTTTTGTGGGTTATTTGTTTCTATTTACGGTACAATTACGAATGTCGAAGTAAGTCATTCCATTTTTTATAAACCTTTGTGGTTTTATTGTGAATGATATTTTACTAATCCCTATATGTATGATATTTTTGGTTTGATAATAATAATAATAAAAAAAAAAATACTCAAGGCACAAGTTACAGTGTCTATAATATACACGTTTCTAGTTGTATTGGCACGATCATAATTATTGAGTGGGTTCTCACTCGATTTTTGACTGACATCAAAATTGTGTAGGATCTCTTTATCTCTCACAAAGTGTTATATCTCATTGTGGGTCTTATTAACGTAGCAAAAATATCCTAATTCTTATGGTTAATACTCTAAAACAATCACGTCATAGTATAAATTGACGTCCTTATTTCTTTTGTAACTTAATATTGTGGCCACGAAATATCGTCTTCATCGATACCAGACACTAATCCAGGCAAAATATATTGCTGTATTATGTAATTTATAGGTCTTATACATAAGAATGATGGCACATGATTGGCTTTGGTGATAAATGTTTGAGGAAAATTGTGTTTCTTTTCACATTTGTTTTAGTTTACCTCTTTTGCTAACCAAAATCACTATTTATTATAGAACTTACATCGATGTATTTTTATTTAGTTCCCTATAAGCATTAATTATAAAATCGATTGCATTTGCTTTTTCTCTAAAAATATCAGCTTCTAATTATTAAGGGTCTGCGCCATTACAAGAAACTACCCTCCAAATTCAAAAGTTCAATGATCAGTAGTTTTGACTTACGTTGAATCATATCAGTCACATCATGTTGTTTTATATTTATATAGAAGATTTCTTGAATAGGTATCTCTAGACCATAAAAATGTCAATACACATTACACCTATTATAGTATCATTGCATTACACCCATTTTTTTTTAATACAATACTTTATCTACGTCTTTGTAAGGGTTTTCTATTTCTCGATTTCAAGGTTCAATGCAGTTTAAACCAATTCAGGTTGCAATAGCATTGAAGAGCCAATCAACATCGCTCATGCGGTATGAGCGATTAAATTAGAAGTAAAGCATATCGCTCGAAGAATACTACTAAATAACAGAATACCGCAGCTATCTTGTGTTTCTGCGCGTGAGTAAAGTCGTCAGGACTCATCGGAAAGGGGGAAGGGTCTGTCACGAGTGAGTGATAACCCTGGTGTTGCAAGCATCCAAAGAGCTAGAGGTAACCACTTATGCACTTTATGTCAAAACAATAATGTCATTGTAGTACGCGAGGAATTTACTTAGTAATTAAATTGGGTCTCAATTTATCCTCCGACCTTAATTTCGGACGGTCCATCGAGGCAAAGGCTTGCCAAAAAACTTGGTACCCTGAATAAGGTGAGACGGTACTTCACAAAGGAACAGCTTCTAAATCTATATAAAGCTCATGTTCGACCTTGCATGGTACTGTTCTCATCTGTGGGATGGCTCAGACAAATATCATCTTGCAACTTTGGACTCGTTAGATAGACGCGCTCGAAGGATAATCGACGATAGCGACCTAACGAGCAAGAAACTGCAAAACGTGGATCATCGAAGTCAGGTTGCAAAATTGACGGTATTCTACAGATTGTTCCACGGAGAATGCGATAAAGAACTCCATAATCTTGTCCCCCCATCCCCGTTCTTCTATCGGACCACTAGGCGTCGGGAGGGTCTCCACCGCTTCGTCGTCGACATTCCGTCTTGCCGTACCAAGCGTTTCGCTTCCTCTTACCTATACGCACGGCCAAGCTGTAGAATGCTCTCCCGGACTACGTGTTTCCAGACACTTATAACATGGGTATATTCAAGGCCAGAGTGAACAGGCATCTTATATCGCGGTCCACCCTAGACTACATCTTCGCTTACCATCAGGCGGGATTGCGGTCAAGCGTAAACCCATTAAATATAAAAAAAAACAATTCAAATCAACTATTTTCATATCATACTAGTATTAAGCTCTGACAAATACCCCAGTAGGTAAACTTGATATGTATGTCGAACATTGCCCACGTCAACCACGCCTTATGTAGATAAAGAAAGGATAGATGACTGTCGAGTACCTACTGTGGACGTAGCAAGTACGTGTTGAGACTTTGTCTTTAGTTTTTATTATAGAATTCCAGTTTAACAATAATCAATAGTCATTTACGTCAATCAAGTCTTGGGTAAATCATAACGCCTCCACTGCCGCGCCTTCCCAAATGGTTAGGTTAGGTTAGAATATAATTTATCTGTTCAAAAAATAAAGAATATTATCACCGTTGTCTGGTTTTTTAACTACGGAAAAAGAAAAAAAAAACAATTTAATTGAGGTAACATTTAATAGCTATAAAAGTTAGGTGACATTACCACTTACAAATAAATAAAAACACTCTGTTCATCTCATTTGCAGACTCCACATACTTTTAATGTGAAAAGTTATAAAAGACAGATATAAAGTAAGAGAGTAGACTGAAACCACCACCAATTGAGAGGTGTAAGGGTGCAACTAGCAGAATAAGCCTTTTCATTGTTAATGAAATTCACTTAGATAGGACTCGTAAAAAGTTAGCTAGAGATTGGATCTAATGCCTAATACTTAGTAACGTAATTTACGAGAAGAAAAGCGCATTCTGTTCGTAGATTATTTTTGCTTCTTCTTCTTTCTTTAAGAGCTGTGCTCTTGTCGGTGTAGCTTCTTCCATTCGGCTCTATCATTAGCAACATTTTGCACCTCCTTATACGACACGATATTTTTGCCTTCACTTGATCTATGTAACTTATTCTTGGTCTTCCTCTTCCTCGCTTTCCCTCTATCTTTCCTTCTACTATGTTTTTGATGAATTCATCGTGTCGTATAAGATGGCCAAACATCTTTCCCCTCCTATTCTCTATCGTCTTCATAATGTTACTTTTCTCTTTTACTCTACTCAATACTTCCTGATTCGTCACCCTCTCAGTCCAGCTAATCCTCTCCATTCTCCTCCAATACCTCTTATTTTTGCTAATTTATCATGATTGATTGTCGAGTTGATTTATACGTGAATCAATGTAAAGGTGCATCTACACTACGCAAACCGTGCATGAGCTGAGCACAGGTGGAGCACGAATTCGCCTAGCATAGACGGATACGAACCTCGTTCGGCTCGCGCTCCACTGCGCTCTGCCAATTGTCAGTTTTTGACAAACATAGGGATTCACATCGCTGCTCGTGTTGTAAGCTCGTTGTACGTCCACACTTGACATAGCGAGTGACGAACGAAGAGCGACTCAGTTCGTTCTCGGTTCGCGTAGCGTATACCCACCATAATATAAGGGTTGGACGGCCATGATGAAACTGAACTATACTGACCTAAAAATGTCTATCCCCACCGTAGACGATTAGAAATTTTAATATACATAATTATATTGCTTGATCAAACTGGTATTCTTATTTTTTATACTACTTTGTAAGCAAACAAGCATACGGCCCGCCTAATGGTAAGCGGTTACCGCAGCCTATGGACGCTTGCATCACCCGGGTTGTTACTCGCGCGTTGCCGACCCTGCATAAATCTCTACACACCCTTTTTGAAGAACCCCATGCTGTAGGTACTCCATTAGGAAAACCACGGCGGGGTGCTCATTCCACAATCTGAGCGTCCGCATAAGGTATTTATAAGTTCAACTTACAAATTTTGGTTACATCAGAGTTTCAAAACAGTGTCAGTCCTTAGAATAACATTAGGTATTAAAATAGGTTAGAATTTTGTAAAATCTATTCACCCTTGTAACCTAGTATAGTAATTTAAAATTTTCAGAGAATTAGATATAATGCTATAATAATATATGGAATGTTAAAAAGAAATAAAGTGTTTCGTAGCTCTTGCACCGAGTGGCATACCTCAGTTTTCTGAGGCCCATTAGTCATAACAATCTCTTCATTCCGCTGGGTGACATTTATGTTTCACCTCTACTCTCAAATAAAACGAACGTACAAGAAAAACGTTTTATATTTTTATAATTTAAAAACGTCATTTCATAAGAGTTACTTTTTTAATGTTATGTAATGGTTTTGTTAATGTTGTAATGCTGCAAAAACGTTAGTCTCCAGTAGATAGTGTAAACTGTGAAAAATTGGACTAGGTTTATATATTAAGATTCGATACCCATCATTATAGTATGATTTGCTTAATAATATAATTAGGGCATCGCTCTAACTACAGACAGTAGATGACAGCAATATCGCTCTGAATTTCTCAAAACAGCCTCGTATTTTCAGTTTAAATTTACCATAAAATAATATCAAAATCAAATACATTTCTATGAAACTTGAATAAATTGTTCACTAGTTCAAAGCAAATAAATTTCAGCATTTATTTAAAATGATTGTTAGTGTTGTTTTTGTGGCATTTTTTGGTATTGCAATAAAGCTGAGTAGAAAACACGCTTCCATCTCAAAACCTACTATACTCTATTTCACATAGGATGAGTCGTCAAGGTCAAGGGTTTTTTTTACCAATATCTATTGAAATTCCATTTGTTTACTCTGAAATACTACTCACAATATTTCATGAAACCTCGTTCTATCTTGTCATTCCTTTATTATATCGAAATAAACATTAACCATTGAGAAATCTAATAAAATACCATGTGTCACCGAACTCATGCTATTTGAAATCTACTATAGTAGGCATTTTAGTTTCGTGAACGTGAAAAGAGGTCACCTGGCCGGTGAATATCTGAATAAAATTCAAATAAGGATCTACCATGAATTTTCCGATATTAATAAAGCTATCAAAAATATAATAATACAAACCTTAATCATCTCTTCGAATACCATAGGGCGAGTATTTTTCCCATTGGTAATATTGATAAGTGGCATTCATAAATTCCCTTTGAAAGCTTTATTCAACATGTTCATTGTTAGGAACAGCTATCGACGGTTTAAGAATGCTGATATTGAAGTATCTAAATTAAAAGTTGTTTATAGAATTTGTGAAGTTTTGGGTCTATTTCTTCCATGAAGAAAAAACTTGGTCCTCTACTAAAAGTTTCAGATATTTGAATTTAGTTAGTTAGTCTAGTTTCCTCATAACAAGTTCGTAAGTGCGTTATTAGGGCCCTACGAATAATAGACTTTTATTATTCGTAGTTAGGGCAACTACGAATAATAAAAGTCTATTATTCGTAGGGCCCTAATAACGCACTTACGAACTTGTTATGAGGAAACTAGAACTTCGGTTTAAAAAAAAGAATGAATTTAAAATTAATTCATTTGACTTTAATTCCGAAAAAGTCTGAATTAAGTACAAATAGAATTATATTTACGACATTGTATTTTGATATAAGTTTCATGCTTTTAGAATAAGCTGTACATCGAAGTGGTAAGGTTAACAAATTCTTAATATTGTTAATTCGTGAGTTTCTGTACAACCATTTATTATTTCGTAATGTTTTCCAAATATGAAAGTTATCATAAATCACTTTTGTTTCGCACTGTATAGTTATATGTATCTTATTAATCAATAATTCGCTGTCCCAGTTTGGGTTTTTATTCGTTGATAACAATTCGGGAATTACACAAATAAAATATTGAATGTCTAAAAGGTCACACTTATCTATGCTTTTTATATTAAAATAATTGGTTTTGTCTTTGGTCACGGCTATGTATATAAGATAGGATAACAACTAGGATAACAGTTACAAATATATCTTATTATCATGAGGTGGTGATGACACCAGTTTGAAAAGTTCTTGAGAACACTCCCTCATTGTACAGGCGGTAGAATATAAAGAGCGAGCCTATATCTCTCCGAAGAATGAGAGGTTCTAATCTAAGCCGCCAGTGAGTTTCAGAGTGTTTCCTGACGCTTATAATCTAGGTACTTTCAAGGCCAGAGTGAATAGGTTTCTTCTGGGTAAGCGTGTTTCATCTTAGGCTTCGTCATCGCCCCTTATGGGCGAGTCAGTGGCCAAACGCAAGCCCATCTAATTTAAAAAAAAAAAAAAAAAAAAAAAAAAGAGTATGGGATTGTCAACGATGCCAATGGCCCGCTATTGCACTGCCCAGAGGTGCGAGCAGTACCTAATATAGCTAAAACCTACCTACTATATATGCGGCCTAACCAGCGCTTTAAAAGCTGTAGCCGCTGTATGTCGAATTACTAACATTATCGTTGATAAATGCAGGATGAACAGTGTGGGTGATAGCACACAGCTTTGGGGTAATAATTTATTTGTTAGCCCCTTTGCACATTATAAGAAAAATGTCTTGTGTCTTATCAGACATGTCTTATAAGACATTCAGTCGCTCAGGTGGTTATATGAGACCGTGCATATTACAAGAAATGTCTGATCAGACACGCCCATACATTTTATGTCTTGTGTCTGACAAGACACAAGAAATTTTCTTATAATGTGCAAAGGCGCTTAGGGTTTCATTTATCGTGTTATATCTCAGAAAAGCCGTTGAAGATTTCAGGGACATATTTTAATGGATATTAATTTTATGTTCCCAAATTTTGACCAATTGGACAAAATAGCTAATATGAAGAATTTTAATAATGTCTTGCTATATTATATTGTAGTAAACAAAGAATTTTAAATTTAAGCTTTTCCAATTAAAACTATGCAATCTGACAACGGGATTTTGTAACATAACCAGGGCATAGTGCAGCATAATACTGGTTAACCTTAATAGGCTAAACTTAGCTCGGTTGTTTTCAGAACTTCAAGTCTTGTGACCTCCCCTCGTGATATCCCCCGAGAAAGGTAACAATTAATATAATTGTTACACGGTTGCAGTTCAGTTTCTGTTGAGTCGTAAAACTGAATGTTATTCGAGGGAAATTGTTATGTTTTTCAGAACGTACGTAATATGTACTCAAAAACAAAACATTAGGGGATGATATTTTATCTGATATGATACGACGATGATATAAAAACATAGATGGGAAGATGAAAGGAAGGATAAGTTCCTTAGAGCTCTTTAGTGTAGAAGAAAGCGAAGAGTCATACTGATATAACATTTTATTTTAAGTTAAAGTATTTCTCATCAATTCTAATTAAAGATATTTCCAGCTAAATTGTCTGAATGGATGATTATGATATGGAAAAACCACATTATGTGGTAGTCATTTGATCATATTTAGGTTAGCGAATAATATTGTTTCTAAGTTTCTGAGATCGTTACACCATGTTGATCACAATGATAATCTATATAGTTCTATGAAAGACGATTTAAATTTAAATACAAATCAGTTCCTCTGAAACTGCATGATAAAAATCCAAATGTATTAATGGTTTGCAAGCACGTTCTTGTGATACAATGATGCTTATTTTCGGCACGCACGTCTTCAAGGCAGTTACCGATGGGAATTTACCATAGAAACCATAGACATATTAATGGATATGTCTAGAAGTGGCAAACCCATAGGCCCTGGCCCTAACACATTAGATGGTATGTGTGAACCAATGATTTAGGGATATTATCGCTGGCAGATACATACAAAATCTTTGGTGTGATCTGAAACTCCAAGCTAACTGACTGGTTTTTAGGGCAGATGTGATTCAAGAAGTAAATCTAAAACACCTACCGATGCATTTCAACTGCTACCTTTTAAATAATCTATCGTCGATCATATTATCAATTACCACGTTGGGGTGGCAACGATGGATCTAGATAGTCAAACGCAATACAACGTAACGATAAACCATGTTTCTTTCTTTCATTCGTCTTTCAATTCAAATTCAAAATCATTTATTCAAATAGATCTTCGCAGGCACTTTTGAAAAGTCTGACTCTTATACTCTAATACCGGTTCGGAAGATTGCATTTGCGAAAAGCCGGCAATAAACTCAGCAATTACTCTTTTCAAAACAAGCTTAGACTCATTGCATAATATTTTCATTCTAATGCCACTGATAACAATTGCGTGCCCCGACGCGATGGCAAAACTACAAAGTAGACTGAAGCGATATTTAATAAGTAAATAAATAGCAGCCCCCCCCCCATAAGCAGCACCTGTTTATATTTGTTCGCCACATTGGAGGGAAGTGAGCGACCTGTCACACTACAACACCGCAAGCAAAGGCCTGACTTAGACTTGTTATCACTGTCAATCATTATTTCAATGTTATGTTTTTTCAGTGTGGAAATATAAATATTTAGATTTAAAACTTATGACATATTGTTAAACTACACTCTCGTAATGTTTACTTAGATTTCTATGGAATCAACATAATACGGCCCAATAAATAATGGATGTTGGCAAGAGGCACCTCGTTATCTTAACAAGTATGTATGAACTCGCGCTTCGGATGAGAACAAGTCGAGCTCGAATTTGTGCCTATTTTCTGCCTCAGTTTACCTTAATTCCTAATGTTTTGAATTAATGTTACATAAGTACGTACTTTAATTCTATAAGTTATGAAATTAATGTGTTTTTAGATAATAATGTAATGTAATAATAACGCTTATAATATGATTTTCAATATTTCTAGCAGGTTTTTTAACCGACTTCAAAAAAAGGAGGAGGTTCTCAATTCGATTGTTTTTTCTTTTTTTTTATGTTTGTTACCTAATAACTTCGTCATTTATTAACCGATTGGTCCCATTGTCAGTAAAAAAATCAGGATTTGATTACTTCTTAGTGTACTGAAGTCGGTTCAAAGTTTTTGTAAAACAGTCCAATTATTTTAGCAAGAAAGAGTGTCATTTTTAATTGCATAAAATCACAGGGACTTGAAAGTCTGAAAATGTTGGTAAATAATCAAATACAGAAACTTATCAACGCGACATAAGTGGGTAAAAAAACGGATGAAAGATAATTGCATGCAGCTGAGATGTTGATGTACATCCTACACATTTTAATCAAAATAGTCATGCACTGTGCTGTTTTGAAAGAGCTTCCTGCCACGGACGCTCAGATTGTGGAATGAGCTCCTCACTGGAAGTAGGATGGGGTTCTTCGAAAAGGGTGTGAAGAGATTTTTGCATGGTCGCCAACGCATGATGTTGCAAGCAAGCTTATATAGGCTATGGTAGCTTACTATCAGGCCACCGTGTCCTTGATTGTTACCTTATTAGTATAAAAACTTGAGTCAATTATACGTCCTCCTTATAACTAAAATGAAGTTCTGAAATATCTGAAAAAAATGACAGCGCTAGATCAAGTACCGAAAGTAAAAGATAAACTAAACCCTCTCATGAGAGTCTTCTAATTCACCAGCTAAAGTTGATCGAATTTTACGATCTAAGACTCATTTCGATTGAAATTGAAAAAAATTGATAGATGCACTTGGCTAGTTTTTTTACAAGGGCTTAAATAGCAGATAGGGGGTGTCGTAGAAATCTTGCCCAGGGTGCTGGTAGTGCTAAAAGCGATACTGCATATTTGTACCGGCTATTCTGTATACCAACCTAAACAAGCGCATTTACCATTGGATAACGATTTTCAAGTGATTTGGACTTTGTTTACAGCTAAAATGCGTTAGGTTGATTGTCAATTTATGCTAGCTCTTGTACCTATTATATTCTCCTATTAGTTTTCCCAACTTTTTCAAACTTTTCATTTGCTTTTAAGTTACTTTTACAACGTTCTACAACTATTAATGTTTCCATTATGAACATAACCCATCAATATGGGTCACAAATTACACGGGATTTCGCTAATTTTCTTTCGTTTCGTATCGAGTTTTCTTCGAGATAAATTCAGACCTATAGTACCTAATTCCTCAAATACCGGTTCGCTGAGTAACTACGAGTGCATGTGACAGTTTCGTTTCCCACAGTCATTTAAAAAGTTTTATTTGTGAACTGAAACATATTCCGGCAAGCAATAGATTCCAACTCAAAAAATGAATGCATTCGAGAAGCAATCTGTTAGGTACTTACTTTTATGATTAGTGTTATCCACGATATTAACAATATTGCTTAGTATAATCTGAAATGCCTGAGGGATTTCATTGTACTAAAAAAATATCTTGATCACGACAAGAAAGAAATTATTATATTAACCATCTTAGAGGTGAACCACCTTAGAGAAGAGAAATTTTTAAATGTATAAAGGCGTAGTTTATTTAAGGCGACTAGACTGCTGTTCGAACTGCGAAATATGTCAGTCTCTCAGTTACAGATTCTTGGCTCGCGGTTAAAAAAGTAAGCCAGGGAGAAAAATCTACTGGCTAAAATAATCGCGGCTAGGGATACGTTGCTCAAAAGAAACTAAAAGATGTCATGATTTACTGTTTATCTAAACTCGTAACTCAAAATGGGAACCTTAATGGATTTCCATTATGGGGGAGATCCCCTATATCTTTTGATAGTAAAGATAAAATAAAATACAAGCTTTCACTTGAAGCCAATCTATGTAGTGTTAGACAAGCCCTAAAAATAATATTATAGACACATAATAAAACTCTTCCAAACACGCGGGATACCATCTTGTTTCGATCTGTCAAACTCTTAATCGTTAGTCCTTTAGTGACGAGACACGCTGATGCGAGAGTCGTGTTAGTGTTGTGACTTGTTGTGTTGTTCTGCTTAGCTTGAAATCAGATGAAATCGTGTGTGATGACGTCAAGGCTATCAATTAGGCAAGGATATACGACGAAACTATATCCAATAACCAGCCTACTACTGTAGCGAAACCCTTAGTTGCACTTAACTTATAACTAGCAGATACCTCGGCTAACCAAACAGTTAAGCGAACTGTACATTAATTTGGGAATAAATAATAAAGTGCTGGCCAAGTTTTCGGATCAGTTAATTTGTTCCGAACTTGAGAGGTAAGATTGAGCGTTTCTTAGACATAACGATTTATGAACCGGTAAAGATTATTTTTTATTCTATAGAATTTTCATTTTAGTTGCCCTCCGTCACAGAAAATCATTTTCTATAAGGTGATGATATTTCTATCTATATATATAAAATTCAAAGTCCTGACTGACTGATTGACTGATATATCAACGCACAGCCTAAACCACTGGTCCTAGATACATGAAATTTAGAGGGTATATTCTTTGTAAAGAGTAGGTATCCACTAAGAAAGGGTTTTTCGAAATTCCACCTCTAAGGGGGTAAAATAGGGGATGAAAGTATGTATGAAAGTCCGTCAGTTAAGAAGTTAGGATCTTCAAATTTTGTGTTTGGGCTGAAGATTGAAAATTAATGTATACCTGTCTCAACGTTTTTATTAATTCCACCCTCGAAGCGGGATTAAGTTGTTTTGTTTTATTGTAGTAGGAAAATATGTCATTTGTTTCCTGTAGGCCACGCGGGCGAAGCCGCGAGCAGAAGCTAGTTATGTATAAAATTCCAATTTAGACGAATTTAGTTCTTGTGTATACTAACTCTAGAACGCATCTATTTTAAAAGTTCGCTGGACTACTCTGATAATACTATTATGAATTTTCCTTCACTGAAAGCTAAGCCGAAGCGATTTGACAAAAATACGTATCGTAGCCGCATCGTCAAATGTGAAAATATTTGCAGCGTCTTTAAAATGCTTGGCTACCCAAAAGGATTGGCAAGGGCTTGTAAACTCATCCGGTATTTACATAGAGAGCGTCCCTTGTTTAATCTTTGTATTATTATTATGATAATTACCTATACTATTAATTACATCTTGTAATTTTGACATACTGCAGTGATTCGTTTCACCCATGTAGGTTTATATTCCATTATGACTATTGTAAAGAAACAAATTAAAAACAGCTTTCAGCGCCAGAATGTATATTATTAAACTGCTTGATTTTAAATATTACCATAAAAAACTTTTTAACAAAAAAGTTAAACCACCGAAAAATTTATAAATATATATTGGACCAATTTCGAGGTATACCCTATCCAATAAAAAAAGAATGATCAAAATCGGACTACTCTGTAAAAATGTATGCGTGATCATACATAAAAATAATTGGACTGTTTTACAAAAACCTTAAACCGACTTCAAGTACACTAAGAAGTATCAAACCCTGATCTGATGACAATGGGACCAAACGGGAAGCGTACCCTTTCAAATAAAAAAAGATTTTTCTAAATGACGGAGTTATGAGGTAAGAAACATAAAAAAAAATACATTCGAATTGAGAACCTCCTCCTTATTTTGAAGTCGGTTAAAAAACATATACGCGTTGACTAGTAAACCTCCACCGTTTTTTCGTCGGTTAAAAAAAAATAGATACGCGTCGACTTGTAAACCTCCTCCGTTTTTTAACCGACTTCAAAAAGAGGAGGAGGTTCTCAATAAAATATCTTTTTTATGTTTGTTACCGTATAATTCCGTCATTTATTAACCGATTTGGAAAATTCTTTTTTTATTTGAAAGGGTACACTTCCCGTTTGGTCCTATTGTCATCAGATCAGGATTTGATTAATTCTTGGTGTACTTTGAAGTCGGTTTATGTTTTTTGTAAAATAGTCCAATTATTCGTCGATTAAAAAGTAGAACACGATGACTGATTGTAACTAAATTAAAGCAAAAAGTTAACTGCCGTATGTTAGTCTCACAAGAACTCTGAAATGGCTCGACCAATTTGAATATTTTTTGTTTCAGTAAAAAAATTAAAATATCAGTAAATTTATATTAATTGTATTAAGAAGGTTGATTAGAATTGATAATCGCTTATGAAGAGTTACAATCAAATAAATTTTAGGTGGTAGAAGTACGAAGTTCACCGGGTCATCTATTACGAAATAAATTCAAAATGTCACATTTACAGTGCACTAATTTGTTATTCAAATGGGAACCGTAGACCAGTCGCAAACTGAAGTAACGAATGAACATTCAGTCCCTGCTGAAAGTTGAGACAGCTTGAATTTACTGTGAACTGTGAACGAAGCATTTAAAATGTATTTCCAAATTAATAAATAAAAACTTCATTTCATAGATCCTCTTTTACCCACATAATTCGATTAAATTTCGTATTAGATATTTTTTTAACAATAAAAAATATGTAGTTTGGATTCTCGTTAAATTATTAAAATAACTCTAGAGTGGTGAATCTAAAATTCGTCTAAGAAAAATTTTAAGCTAGCAAAAGTCGAAGCACTCTTCCAGCTAAGGCCAATCATGCATTTTTTAAGTAAAATACACGATACCATCCTAAAAGCAAAAGACAAGTAAAATTTATAAACCTACTGGTGAAGGAAGACGTGAAACAGTCTTGGACATGTCTTCTTTTCTTGATATTACGTATTAACTTTTTACTAGTTACGCTATAGCATATGCCATGTCGATTTTGATAGTCGTTAAGCTAGTTGGAGGCCTCCGAGGCGGCTAGAAAACTCCAACAGAATGTTGACCACTAGACTACCTCCACCGATCCGCAGTGGGCACGCGTGGTGGAGTATCTGCCCATTCCCTTCTACCCTAATTTGTGAAAGGAGGCCTATGCTCAGCAGCGGGACATAATAGGCTGATGATGATGATGACATGCAATGCACAAACAACCGATTCCAAGTAACTACTTAAATATAAAACAGATGTAGCTTTCAGTGACTGTTCAAACAATCAATCCTTTCGTCGCTAACTTGGAAGAAAACGGCAAACACATTGAAAAAAGGAACTATCGTAAAAGTCCCCAAAACACAAGCGAATGGAATACCCTCGAGTGTACCGTTTGATGTGCGACTATTTGACTTACGAGATTCGACGCCCCAGGGCAAACATCGTAACTAGATAGAAATGGTAGCGGGAAAATATACGATGGAAAACAAGGGAGGTGTTTTATGATTATACTTAGCAGAAATCTTATACGCCATGTTAGTCGGTAGAGATATGTTTTTAGAGGTCTATAACAGCCGAAATTTTTCGTTTAAGGGCCAGAAACGTAGAGTTGAATAGAGTAGAGTAGAATAGAAGAGAATAGAGTAGAACAGAACAAAATAGAAAAGATTTATAAATTTCAGAATATAACAGATAACAACAAACACTTAAGCTAGGTTTTAATCTATGGAGCTGAAACGGTCTCCTGCAGGGCTATTTTAAAACGTCGGATTCGAAATCGGATACGGATTAAAAAAACCGAGGCGAATTTCAGCAATTGCTATTTTAATTTTCGAAACCTTTTCGATGAATCAAATTGATATTTGCGTAAAGAAACATCAAAAATATTCAAATTCGGAAATAAAAAAGCAATTGCGGAATATCGCCTCGGCAGTTTTGAATCCGTTTCCGATATCGAATCCGAGCGTTTTAAAATAGCCCTGCTGTAGGCTTACTCTCGACGGTTAACTCAATGCCAATCTCAATACAACGAAATTCCGATCCTGCGCAATGGTCGGTACTCTTGACGACATTGACATTGAGATCGGGATTGGATTGCGTATTGGCCGGACATTGAGTTTGTGTTTAGTAAGGTGATTTTTACGGGACTCAGATTACAGACTAAATATACAAATGAGTGAATGAAACGTCGCTTGTACGCGTAATTATCTATGGTCTACTTAATGGTATACTTAAAAAAAAGTAAAGATGTCAAAAGTTTGTTTACGTTTATCTAAATAAAGTTTTCAACATGTTCTTAATTTATTACCAATAAAGATTGTTACGTATTTTAACAATGGTGTTACTTATGTGCTCTAGCCATATCAAACAAATGTTACTTCTATTCACATTCCTTCGAAGTTTCAAAGAAGTACCTACGAACGTAAGGTAAGTGCGCCTAAATGTTTATAAAGCTAACACTAACAAATATTATTCATCATGGCATTAAAACAATAACTTTTGTCCTTAGATATATTGTGAAACAATGGCTCGCACTACTCAAGTCCAACTGGAAGCCTTGATGGAGTTTTTGGAGGAAAATCAAGATGTTGCGATGCAAGGGGGAACTTACGAACTAAACTAGCCAAGCAGGAAATAAAAAGAAAGTGCAGTGAACTCGCCACAACCATAAATGATAATGATTTTGAAGTGCTTTTGTATCCTAAGTGATTGTTGTCGAATTAGATGTGAATTCCTTTTCTTGATTTTTAATACTACACCAATTATGTTTTTAATTTAAAGGTTTATAATGTTTTGTATGAATATTACTTTAAACAAGAATCACATTAGTAATTGTAGGTAAAATAAATAGAAAAAGTTGACATCAATTAAGTTTATTTAACATAATTATAAAGGACAAACACCATGACATTCATTATTATCATGTACATATACAATTATTAGAACCATTAAAAGTAGTCAGTATATTTTATTATAACAAGGTAAGAATACAGATTATAAAATATTTGTAATCAAAAATGATTTTTATTTATATACCATCTAAAAGTACAAACTAAATAAAATGTTATATAAGTAGGTATCTACATGATTAAAGTACTTAATCATAAATACTATTGTGTCTCAAAAATGAAATAATAAGTCCTCACTGTCGCACTGCTAGGCAGAGGCCTTCCCCCCATTTCTAGTAAATAGCCTAGCAATAAAAGATCTTAATCTATCTGCGGGCTGTACGTTTTGCAGGAGCCTCTACATATCTACTTAGATCTATTGAGGTCCTTGATCTTACATCAAGTGTTGGATGGACAGTACTATGACTATCTTCAATATTTGGTGTAGGATCTATAGGACCACAAAACCTAAGCGAGGTGCATTGCATACGTTATGCAGCACACAACAAGCATTAATTATTGTTGCTGCAACATCATCTATGCCCCAACAAACACCACCATCTGTTTTTAAATACTTCTATTCTCCGCTGTACTGTGTTCCAGTGTGCAATGCAATTTTGTGTAATGCTCCTCACCAAAATAGGATCCACTATGAGAGTCATCATAAACCCCCCGTTGAGCAAAGCCTGTATCTCCTGAAACAATGTATATTTTATGGTTAATATTACATAAGTAAGTATATTATTAAGTACAATATATTGAACATAGATTGCTGAGACATGAAGGGTTCCATGTGTTCCTCCTACTAGGTGCTGATAGCTCCCTGTGGCATAGAAGGACTACAAGCTACCAAAATCTATCCAAATAGAGAACACACAATTTTGTATTTAAAAACCAAACATAATCAGAAATTCACAGTAATTTATGATATACATACCTTGTATTTTGAACAAATATCACTGTTTCTTTTAGGAGTCTGCATTAGGGACTCTAATTCACTACACAGGATGCCAAATAAATCATTTGTGAGGCTCTAATTAGCCCGAAACTCTTTGTTGGACATGGATAATGCTTCATTGTTATAACGGGCCATACAGCGCAAATTTCTTCGCTGCCATACATTCATTTGATTGGCTAATCTTAGAATGTTGGTTTGCATTCCCAATCGTGACATTTTACTAAGTATTTATTATAAAAAAACACAACACAATCCTAAAAAAGTTACTCTTTAGCTATTGTAAAATACCCAATGTAAACACAATGCCAACGCAATATGTCAGTGTCAAATTTGCGTCAAGAGTACCATTCTCAATCCCGCGGTCGCAATTCCGATTTCATTTAGTTCACTAAAATGACCACTCAATTTCAATACAATGTGGCGCTGCTGTCGATTTCAAGAGTACCAAACGGCGTTTCTTGGATTAAAATTGACATTGGGCATTGGAATTGAGTGTCAAGAGTAAGCCTACTGGTCAGTATAATGTCGCAGTGCAAATGTGAGCCTATTGCTACGAACTACGACGCTGTAGTAGTAGGCCGTAGCTACAATATAATATCAGTAAATAATAAATTATTGCTGTATTTAAATAATTTAACATTGAGGCGATACGATTCTGCGATTAATTCCACTCCATTTACTTACAATTTCAGTGGGTACTTACCGGAAAGTGTAATTTCATTGTGGCAGAGGAAAATTCTGCTATTGAAACCGGGGGGCCAAGTCTGCTAAAATGTCATTCTGACGCGATTCTATTGCAATTCAATTATCATCCGATCCGATGTGTGCATTCTAATAATTCATAATGGTCTCATAATGGTCGGTGCTTTGAAAATAAATGAATTGTTTTGATGCAATTGCAAGTGATATCAAGATTTTTTTAAATGCCGATATGAACATAATAATAGAATCCAGATTTTAAAGTTACATAATGGTATCGTCTCTCTCGCTCATTTAAATAGCAATTCCGAAGAATAAACTTTTCAATAAATTGGTTTTTTTATAGTGATAAATGATATTATAATATAAGAAGACGAAGTGTTGATATGCAAACAATCATTTTGAAATTACATAAAGGTAATGATTTTTTTCCTAGTTACTTTACTACTTACTTATTATTTTTCTTGTAGTATCGCTCAATAAGTGCCGAGTCCGAGTGCTCTGTGTTGCCATGCGAGTCGAATAATAGTTGCTTCTGTTGCTTTTAAATCCATATAACCCTAATGGATAAAACCATTCCTTTTCTTTATTATGATAAACTTCATGTATTGAGTAATTTTTATTTGGTGTACTAAATATTATAAAGGCATAGGTATCTGGCAAAACAAAACTTAGTAAAAAAATTGGTAACATTTATGCCAACAGCACACAGCAGCTCTTAGTCTTCTTACCTTTTAAGTTTATTTTGGAACTAACATGTGGTTATTATTTATTTATAAAATATTTTTTTTATATCAAATCAATACCTGAATAATTAAAAAAATGCTACTCATTGTACGTAGTATTTATATATACTCTAAACTTAGTATTCACTAGGCCATCTATGGAGGAAACGTTGAACTACTTTATTAGCACGTAATGTTAGAGATAGTCTGCATTGTATATAGTAGCGTACTCTTCGTCATTCAAATGAATATGAGTAGATGGTGCTGGCTGGTTTTTTTAAATAGTTGCACACCATTCAAAAAGCATGTTCTGATTTTTTTATTTTATTTGTATTTCAAAAGGCTAACAATCAGGCAATCGCTCCACCCAAATATCTTCTAATAATAATATCTTGAGTCCACCTAACGGTAATTGGCTTCAGTCTATGGATTGAATAAAAAATTAAAAATCACTGGCAGAGGATATACATGCATAATAATCTACATTGATAAATCGACGACAATCTTGCGAAAATATTGCAATCGCGTGCAATTTGGTAGGAATCTAATAAAATACGATTTTAAACCATCCATATCAGAGCCATTTTCGCGTAGGTAAACGGTGACCATAGATAAAAAATATATACACATAAACACATCGCACCCTTCCTGGAAGAATGTTGTAAGTGAAAAGTGACAACTTTTCAGGAGCGTAAAAAAACTGTCCTTAAAATTCATCAACATTATATTAGAAATATATAGTATATATCAACGTATTTACATTTTAAATTTACTCAATGTGTACTGAGAAAAACCTAAAAAGGAGCGTTGCTTAATTATTCCTCGAAACTTATTAAACACTTCATGGAGTAATTATGAATATATTCATTGCATTGTTCTCGCTGTTCGGTATTATTGCAGATAACTCTTTATTTGCATTCTGATTGAGTAGTGCATTCAATGTGTAAGTGTGGTTTACATAGGTTTTCCTCGAGCTACTCGCTTGTACAAAAAAGGGTTGCGTACTTTTACCTTGTGAAACATTACATTACTTATGTTTATCACAATGTAGGTAGTATTTGAAATTATAGCTTTACTAAAAAGAAATATGTTAAAATATTTTTGCATATTTTTTTTCTATTTGTGAAAACGCATTTTTATGGAGAGACGAGCTATCAAAAGGACTGGTTTGTTACCATGGACAGGAAGAAATAGGAAGACTGGAGGTTTGCCTTTAAATTGTAGCGCGTCAATATCAATGCGGTCTAATAAAATATTAAGAATCTTTAGGAGTAATGCATAAGTAATATCAAAATAAAGCATTATAAGTCAAATAAAACATTAGTGTGCATAATATTAATCTGCATAAATTTAAATCCCTGACCCAATCGAGCGGGACTAGAACCCACATCCTCGATTATGCGCAGCGATCTTTTTTTACCACACAAGCTATCGAAATTCTTCCATAGTTTAAACTTTAATACAGCTACTAACTACTATGTCGGTAAAAATAATTAAGTAGAGTGAAAAAAAGTTATAGGTTTTGATGAAATAAATAATAATCCAACAATTAATTAAAACTTTTTAATATCGTGCAAAATCAACAAGTTGAGCTTATGGGTAGGAGTACCATTCATCATAATTATAGTTTAACATAGTGCTTAATAAGTTTATAAAGTAAATTAAAAGATTAAGAAGAATTACTATCACTAACGACATCAAAATTATCCTCATTACTGGTAAATTGCGGACGCAAATTCATATAGAAGGTCTGATAATCTGGTGGGATATGATTATCACTACACAGACTTATTAAGTCTTTGTATAGATTTTTTGATATCGACAATGGTGCATTATATAATCGAGTTAAAACAGATGGCCCTCTTATATTTTCGCTACCTAATGTTTTCTTTCTCTTTCCGACTCTAATGCAACGACTTGTGTCTACAGTTATTGGTGTCTCATCATCAAAGTCATATCTTATCAGCAGCCTTCCAGGTGACAAAGGATCTACAGAAATCTCTTTTATGTTTGTCCAATAATTTTTTTCTCCAGACATGTCTTTTGCCCATATCTCTGTCCTTGTACTTTAGCATTTCTGATAATTGCGTAAATTTCTTCAGGTACATATAATACATGTTTCTTTTTACTTTTTTCAATGCACGAATGCATGAAGTCACCCTCATTTTGGGTGTGACCTTTTTGCAAAAACCTGTGACTGATTTTTAGATTTAATTTTACTGATGCATGAACATATAACGCAAAGACAAATCGGTTCCGATTCTGCCCGCTACAATTGTCTGAATAAAAGGACACATCTTTGATTCCTTTGTCTGCTTCAGCTTGTAAATAGCTCCACAAATAGCTAGCTATCTCGTTTGCCCCTCGTTTTGCAATTGCGGCATGCCAAACGTAACAGTAGCTACTTTTAGTCAATATATTATATATTGTGAAATTATAGACGGGATATTTTCTTTTATAATGAAATACCCTGACCTCTGACTGGGGCAAGCTCAACACCTTTTCTAAGTCAAAACACGCAACTGTTTTTGTTGTTGCGTCTGACGTTTTCTTTTCCTCATCTTTAATTTGTCTAACAAGCTCTTTATTCTTAATGTGAAGTTCGTAGTCTGTTTTTAACTGTTCTTTTCTTTCCGAGTCGGCCTCTTCGTATAAACTGCATGTCTTTTTTTGGGTGAAAAAACCCTATATTAAATTGTGTGCTGAATATATGGTAATACTTTGTACGTAGTATTTATATACTCTGAGGTAATACTTGTACGTAGTATTTATATACTCTGAGCTAATACCAATGCTCTGTTGCCACCTTGACATTTGAATATACCGGATTATCTTTCATCCAATCCACGTAAAGGCGATACATTTTAGCACAATTTAGTGTTTCATCCAAATACTCTCTTTGAGTTTGTTTTCGGAGATAATGAGACTCTTTGCGGGGAAACAAATGTATTATGACTGATTACACTTTCGGTTGTATCCTGATGGATTTTGTTCTGCCTGTTTGTGTGACGGCCTCGTTGATCTGTGATAGTTTAAGTTTCTTGCTTTCATCAAGGCTGTGAATACGGTCCGGTCATTCATATTTAAAGTTTGCAAAAACATTTTTTTGCAAACCGTCATTAAATCACACCCGTTTCTCGCTGGCAATGAATATATCAAGGTTTGTGTTCTAGGCATTTTTGAGTTTACAACTGCAACACGTGTGGGTTTTGTTTTAACCACGTTTTAACACATCTAAGAATAAAGTCCCACTGACGCTCATGGTCTCCCAATTGCCAAAAGGCTTCAAATGCTGACATTCTTGCACGGTTATCTATCTTTTCACTGCATTTATTTTTACATGTACATGGTTCACCCATAACTTGGACGTTTCTCTCTTTTTTTGTAGCTTTTGAATGATATCGTTTACCGGAGTTTTTTTAACTTCACTTGCCATGTCTCTTAATAATATAAAGTTGCAATAAAAGCAGGTTTTATACGAGATTCACGTTCGGTTAGCATAGAACTAGAGGATTGAGTTGGGAATCGGGTATTATTATAAGAAACTGATACATTATTTAATTTAAATGAATCAGCAGTAGAAATCTTTTTGTACAACGAAACTGGTGAAAATGGTGGTGTGGCTATTTTATCAGAAACCTGTACTGAATTAAAGAAGAATGTTTCATATTATCTGCAACTACAGGGCTCTTTGATAAGTCACTCTCATTTTGTTTCCACTTGTTTTGTATTCAGTTGCGGTTTGACAAATTGATCTTATCTTATCTTATGGAGGGGCCGAGAAATAGCTCGGACACTTCGACCCATTGGGATCTATTGTGGTCCCCTAGATAACTTACTCATCCCCAGTCTCGTTGAAAACTCTTTTCATGAGTTTTACAACGAGGCTAGGAGATATGAGCCTATAGTCTTCTGGTTTTGGATATCCGATCCCTAGGAGACTCATTCGCTTACCAGCCAGTGCATCGCATGTGCACAGAAGGTGCTCCATGCGTTCCGTATGTTCCCCACACAACCTGCACATGGGTGTCGCGGTTAGACCCATCTTCATGAGCATGTCGTTGGTTCCAAAGTGCCCAGTAAAGGCCCCAAGCAGGTAGCGGATTTGCCCCCTGCTCATATTCCAAATGACAAATTGATGCTAGAAGACCCATTTTTCTAGATGGCCTATTTTTTTCTAGTGTTTAGTTCAATACTTTCATCAGAATCAGAACAATCAAACGTTGGAATATATTCTGACACAATGGAGGAAAACGGCTCTTCTAATTCTTCATACACGTTATCTTCATATTGCGGTACAATATCCTGGCGACGTCGTTTCATTGACGTTGTTGCAAATAATTCATCTCCGTCGCTTCGTTTTGATATGTCTTGAGTTGTTAAACCTATAAAAATAAGCAGAGCTTTTAATTATTATTAAAAGTAGCATAATATAATATTTAGCGTAGTATAATATTCTAGACTCGATTCTAAACCACCCCCTAAAATTTGGCTCTAACTTTTTTTAGCACCTAGTATAGAAAATTGAGACTAGTAACTAGGTCAATGTTACACAAACCCAGTACCTAGTCCTATCATAGGAATAGGTATTGGGTTTGTGAATGTGTAATAGCCTCTTACGACATAGGACTCCTATGCTATGTCGTAAGAGGCGAGTGTCTAATGCATGCGTAATTAATTAATTATCAATCACAAACCTGTACTGCAATCTTCCTCATTCAATATCGGTCTTGATCCAGTAGAATCTGTAGATTAATAAAGAAAATATTGGTATGAATGATATCGAATTTAATTTTATTTATTCACCATGCTGAGTTGAGAAAAAACGGTGCACAGTAAATAATGTAGAAGGGTACGTGTATTGAGTTTATTTACTGAATAAATCTACTATGATAATACTGTCAGAGGTAAGATACCTAGGCATGCGTTACCCGTGGCCCTATTGCTTAGTCCGCCTGGATAGAACTATGGATATTAAATGAACCTGTATATTAAAAGCAAATCATAATAGGAATTGCGAATGTGTCCTTTTTAGCCCATATGGACAGTGATATTGTATGTTTTAGAAAAAAACAAACACATTTTAATACAGTTACAGCCACTAGATTAACTTTAAACGGTTAGTAGGCATGCACCTTTTTAGTAAAAATCTTATCACACCATGCCACACCAAATCGCCATTACCGAAAGACTTACTTTACATCTCTGCTCATGTGGTGAGTGAGACTGAACCTCGGAAAACAAAACATACAATCACAATTACAATACATAATATTGTTTTGTTTATAAATAAATTCGTATACAGTAAATAATAATGTTTAGATCTGACCCAGAGATCGAACCTGGGACCTCAAGTAACGATAGCGATGTTCTCACCAATATGCCACACCGATACATTTTACAATTATTGATTTAATAATAGATAAACAGCTAAACTTACCTTTTTCAACGTTAATGTTGTCCAATTGAAGCATAGGTACGCCTCACCCGTGGGTTTTTTATTTTTTGTCTCAAACGACGTCGTAATTCATCAGCCATTGTCGGAGTTGTAAACTTAATTAATTACGAACGTATGGAGCAACAATTTAAAATACGCAAGAAACGCAAGCGCAAAAGCACGACCACAAACTAAGTAGAGATACTACGCATCGCACGACTAGTTACTACTTACTATCCACGGTCCAATGGGCTCGAGAGCGGGGGCTCTACCGCATAACTTTGGTGGTAATCGTACCGAACACCATTAATGAATTTCATCCAATCAGAGCCCATGAATTGTCATCGTCGCATCATATCGCGTGCGCGTCATTGGATGAAATAATTAATGGTTACGATTACCACCAAAGATACGCAATAGCCCGAAGCGGGAGATGAGACGGGGGCGCGCGGTATAGCCTCCCCTTCCGCGTAATAACAACAAATAACATCAATCGGACTTTTACTTTCAGGTAAATAAATATGTTTCGTTAATTACGACACTTAAATTCATTGCTAGTTTTACTTAATTGTTTTTAAGCCATGAAACTATAAAATACTTCCAAGAATAAATAACTTTTATTAATTATGAAACTTTTAAAACAAAATCTAACGTTGAACTAAGCCTATTTCTCTAATTAAGTCTAAATATTTTCCAAACTCTGTTTAGAAAAATAACGTATCAATTGTTATATAATATAATGTGTATTTAAATATAATATAAACGAACGAATTCTGTTCGTACGTGGCTCGCCTCGTGCTCGGTTCGCGTAGCATGGACGCAACATAAAATGTTAAATTGATAAGTTTGTGTGAAAAGCTGTCATTTTAAGTTGCGTTGGTATTAAGAGTCTCCTAAGCGATAAGCGTTTCTTAACTGTTTGGTGGAAATGGGCGTGACTCTTCCGAAGGATATTATGGGATCTGTCGAGAATGCTGGGAATTCTATTATATCACTTGATTATTACCAATTTCATGATTTTATTATTGCAGTTTCAGCTACACGGATTGTATCATTTATTACACGAGGAAAAAGTAATACATTTTGCAATGAATATTAAATAGAATCGGCGCTAAAAATAGGCGGTTATTGTATATAAATGCGGAAAACCTGTAACATATGGAGGTAAAATATCATTTATTAAATAAATCACATCAGTACCTATTCATTTAACACAGAGAACAGTTAGGTTTATCAGAATGGAGGTTAAATTGAGTGCATTAGTAAATATTGTAATCCTTATAGTTTTAATTGAACGAAGCGATACAGGTATGTCATTTTCCTTTCAATTAATTTATCTACATAATTTATAATTCAATGTGTGTTATTTGTGTAGGTATAACGTATGTTCCTATCCCATTTATCGGTTTGCAAAGAAACTTTGGTGAGCACAGGCCGGGGTTAATTTTCTAAAATAGAAAAGAATGGGCTGTAGCTAAAATAAGTGTAATAACATAATAATAAATTATTTTTAACCAGTTTAAACTCTCCATACTAACTACTGACCCCCTTTTTCATGTATGCAAATTTTGTTAGTTAAAATTCCGAAGTCTTTTTCTAATGAGTGATGTTTCATGAACGGAATGAATCAGAGGTAACATTAACAGTGATATATAAAAGCATTTATGAATAAGGGGGTTCATAAATATTATGTTTCGTTATCAAAAAAAAACTGTCCAAATTATTTTTATTTCCATGTATTTTATACAAATATATATATTTTATAATGTTACAGAAGCCAGTTCACTTAGCACTGAAGAACCAATTATAATTGTAAGTAAACCCTTATTATTACATTAAGCTCATTAATTCACAGTGTTTTCAATATAGGAAACTCGAATTGGATCACTTTTATGTATAAATAGCTCTAGATATGGAAGAGCGTAGGCTCGTAGGCTGTTACTTATATTTGTAAATTACTTTGATAGATAAACAAACATGAACCCCCTTATTCATAATAAAGTTATCAAACGTTGATTAGCTAAAATTCCGAAGTCTTTATCTGACAGGTGACATTTGGTGATCGAAAGAGTGAGACGGGGAACACTATTATACTGACTTAGTTAAAAAGCGAAGGGGTTATTATTATGATTTATTATTGCAATATAATTTAGTATAATATAAGGAAGTCTGCCTACACGTTTACAAGAGTAATATTCAAATGATTTTATCAATTTTCAGGAGACAAATGATGGGGCTAAGCAATGTACAACTAAATTACGTAAGTTGATCTAAATAATATACTGAATCAATTCATTGAGGTATTTTTAGGGTTCCGTACCCGAAGGGTGCCAAACGGGACCCTATTACTAAGACTTCGCTGTCCGTCCGTCCGTCTGTCTGTCAGTGGGCTGTATCTCATGAACGGTAAGCGCTCTTGTACACGATGCCGCCGCTGCACCACCACCGCGCCGCCGGCGCCGACGCGCCTCTATGCTGTGTATACGCGACGCTGCCGCACCGTGACGTGGCGGCGCGGCGGCGGCATCGTGTACACGAGCGCTAATAGGTAGACAGCTGAAATATTCAGAGAATATGTATTTCTATGGCCGCTATAACAACAAATAATAAAAATGAAATAAAATCAAAAATTAATAGGGGTGCCCATACAAGAAATGTCTTTTTTTGCGATTTTTTTTATAGCAAGGTCGAATTATTTAATATTGCATGGAACCCTCCGTGTGCGAGTCTGACTCGTACTTGGCCGGTTTATTTATGTTCACGAGTCCCTTTCTTTAGCGAAAAGTGTAAGGTTTGACTAAGACATAAGAAACATTAATTTATGTAACTATAGATATACTTTTATAAAAAACTTATTATTATTATTTCAGGAACCTGTAAAATGAAGTTGGTAAGTAATATACAGGTCGTTGTTTTGGTCAGCGACGAGTGACTCAGGGTCGATAATACAAATGATACTGGTGCTAAAAAAAATATAAAAAAAATACTTTATTTTTTTTTTAATAATAAAAATTAAAAAAACATTTTTTTTTAAATCATGTAATAAGCTAAAATGTTGACATAATACTCAACGGGAGTACGTGAGAGTAATGGGGTGGGGCGATGGCGGCTTGTGCCTAGCTCTAGTCTGTGCAAGTGCCTAGTAACCATACTTTGCGGTAATTTTATTTCAAATTGAATAAGGTATTTCTCAACATATTTACAGTATTTAATGGAATTAAGTCAATTTTTGGGGAATATATATTTTGTACTACCGCTCCTGGGTCGCTTGTCGCCGACCAAAACAACACCCTGTATATTATTATTAATATTTAACAGACCTTAATTTCATTATTGAAGAAAAATGTCCAGTAACTGTTTTGAAAATATAACTTCTGAAAAATACTGGACATTAAAGCGTAACATACCTACAATACTAATAAGGCAAAGTTTTACTCATTTTGGGGAATACCTATTTAATTTTTCCGTGTTGGATATCGTTTTAATAGATGTAAAACAAACTTTTATAGGCCCAACACCCACTTCCCGCACGTCGTTTTGTATAGTAACTAGCTTTCCGACCGCGGTTTCATTCGTGCCCCCTTTTTTACCCCCTTAGCAGTGGCGTGCATTCCATATAGGCAAATAAGCAATGCTTACCTCATAAGATTCAATAATATGATATATTGATTCAATTAAACTACATAATCATTTTAAATAAAAATTCTAACCTAACATTCAATACAGAATTTCAAACTTTGCCGCGCAGGCACTCGCGAGTTCGTGTAACAAATTCACGCACACTAAAACGATTTCGGCATATGCATACACGCACACACACTTCTTTAGGATAATACGACGAAAGCATAAATCACGTTTTTACTATGCGTAGCACACTGACATTTGACATTCGCGATTTATGGACCAAAAGTAACCATACCTACTCTGTTGTGACACTAGTAACCCAGCCAAATTAAAAAAACTACAGTTTACCAACGTTAGAGCAACTCAAATATAACTTCGCAATTTATTTGTATTGTTTTTTTTTTGTTTGGCTGGCATTGCAAAGGGTTACCGTACTTTGACAAAATTTATTATCGATAGATTCAAATCGGAAGTGACTGATATCGATTAAAAAATATATATAAAAGATCGATCCTTAGAAAATCAATATTTATATTATATTATGATATAAAATATATTTCTTAGTTAATTAGTACCAAAAAATATGTTTAAAAATTCACTGTTTATTAGGTCACTAATAATAATATAATTAAACAAATATCGTTATTCGATTAAACTTACACTGTCGAGATTTTTAGGAAAACAACGATTTAGACTCTCTCCGATCGATTTCGGCATTGATGAGAGAGAAAGAGAACGTGTGCTAATTTATTTTAAAAAACTTTAATATTTAACATAATACTGCGAAAAATATAGATTCGAAAATTCGAAATGGAATATTATGGTCTCGTTAAAATCGATTTTCGATCTTTTAATTTCGTGGCGATCTTAAGATCGATCCGTTTCTCTTCTCCAAAGACGATTTAAAAGATCGAATATTGATTAAAAAATCGATTGATTCAACCGAGGCTAGTTTGGCTTTTTTTTTTAAATATTTGGTCATGACCATGGACACAAAGTCCTTCAGTAACATACATTTTATTTATAATATCACTTTCATATAGTCCGCACATAAACTTTTACATAGTCCGCATTATCAGTCACGTTCGTCCGTTCAGTCGTGTTTTAGTAAAATGTTGATCACTGTACTCAAACCTTTCACGAACTTTTTGAAACAACTTGTAAAATCACGATACACATAATTCATTTCATTTCACTTGTGCACGTGGATTGATCTTTATTGGATAAAATACCTCCGATAATATGCAATAAAACTCCTAGTACTTGATTGCCTACCTCCTCCGAAAACCAATGCACGCCACTGCCCCTTAGGAATCGTATTTCTAAAAACCCCTTCTTAGTGGATGCCTACGTTATTAAAGGAAGATTTGTGCAAAATTTTAAGTTTGTAGCCCCAGCGGTTTAGGCTCTGCATTGATGAATCAGTCAATCAGTCAGTCAGGACGAGTAATTATATAGGATGACTTTTTTTTTTTTTTTTTTTTTTATGTCAATAGGTTGACAAGCAGGCAGACGGGCCTCCTGATGGTAAGTGGTCACCGCCGCCTATGAACATTTGCAATACCAGGGGGATTGCCGATGTGTTGCCGACCTTGTAGAGCTCTATTTACGCCTTTTTTGAAGAACCCCATTAAATAACAGGCTGTTGTATTATTCTTGTTAGGTTACTCAATATTATACAGGTGTTGTTTTGGTCGGCGACAAGCGACCCAGGAGCGGTAGTACAAATTATATTTTCCCCAAGAATGGACTTAATTCCATTAAATACTGTAAATATGTTGAGAAATACCTTATTCAATTTGAAATAAAATTACCGCAAAGTATGGTTACTAGGCACGTGCACAGACTAGAGCTAGGCGCAAGCCGCCATCGCCCCACCCCTTTACTCCCTCGTACTCCCGTTGAGTATTATGTCTACACTTTATTACATGATTTTCAAAATTAATTTTTTTTTATTGTTATTATTTAAAAAAATAAAGTATTTTTTTTATATTTCTTTTAGCACCAGTATCATTTGTATTATCGACCCTGAGTCACTCGTCGCTGACCAAAACAACGACCTGTGTTGGGTGGCTGGGGTCATGAGCTTAGTAAATTTAAACAAAAAAAACTGTAGGAAAGTTGTTTGAATAATGTGTTCAAATATCGGTCACTAATTTTTCAGTCACCCTCTCTCTATATATGTATAGATAGATATATGATAGATGTTTATCATACGAATGCAGCACGTATGCAAGAATGCAGCACGTATGCAAGAATGCAGCACGTATGCAAGAATGCAGCACGCACGCGAGAATGCAGCGCCATACTAATTATGAGAAGTTTTATGTCAAATATCAAACCACAATTGCAAAATGAAGGAAATATCGAATATAATACCTGCAGTACTTAATAAGTAAATATAATACCAATACATTGGTAACGAACATGTCAAATTGATTATTTTATCTACACCCATGCTATAAATCCTCTATTAAAGTTACTGAAACAGTTAGCTTATAGCCAACATTAAAACACTGGTTGTCATAGTGACCATTATTATCATCCAAAACAGTGTTATAATGTTTGTACTGATAGAATTTCATTAGGTATGCAACTCTTTTTTTTTTTTGCCGGTCCATTCCTTCCTCATCAAACAGCCACATTCTCCGTGGTATCCTTATGAATTTCAAAAAAAGAACATTTTCAGGCAGGCGCGTTTCACAACCACAGCGCCGTAATAAAAAAAAAACTTAGAGGTTATTCGAATTCACGTCGAATCCCGCCATTTTGGTTCGATATTAGAATTGCAGAAATTTATTACTTTTTGTTGTTTACAAAAATGATCATGGGTGATCATGGGTACATAATTGAAATTGTAATAATAATAAAAAAATAAAAAAATTGAAATAATGGGGTAGTTTTGTATTCTGACATTAAGATGTAATGTAAGTGTTGTAACTCAGCAAACGGACAAATTTATACACATGAACAGTTATGTACACCTTCAGAGATCAGACACAACAGACTTACAGTTAATTTACAAAAGTATTATATTATATAAGTTTATATTATTATTTATTTATTTATTATTTATATAAGTATATATAAATAAGATATAGATACAGATACCTTTAAAATATATATATAGGCATATACAAATATAGGTATGATGATACTGTCCAGGCAACCGAAAATCTTGAATCCTTGTGACAAACAAATATATTATGTTTTTTTTTTTTTTTTTGATTTTGATTATGTATATTCATTGGGAAGTACTTAGTATCTGTAACACAGGATTAACCCAGTACGGATGCTAAGGTGCTACTCCTTTTAATGTATTTTTACTTTCAATGCACTGTTTACTTTGTGTTGTTACAAGCTTGTGCTACAAAAAAAGGATTTATTCGTTTTTTTTTTTATTTTAAGTTTGTTCTTTGTGCTGCTGCAGACGAGCTGTCGCCTGTAAGCCTGACCCAGGGTTTGCCACAGTCGCGACGTTGCAGTAGCCTAAACATTGTATTTTACCTTTTATATTTTTATTTTAGCGTAAGGAGTTTTTGTGTACAATTTTTAGAAATAAATTTTCATTTTCATTTTCATTTCATTTTTTTCATAATTAGGTATTAAAACCCTCATGTGATACTATTATCACAACCCACATTCGTATTTTAATACCCCTTATTATACAACAGTTGCATAAATAACTAATAATATGTTATTTTTCATTGTAGCCTGAAGGAAGTTTAATCGGAAAGCAAGGAGACCGAGGTGAAAAAGGTGAAAAGGTAAAAAAAAAAAACATTTTTCACTATATAAAAAATGCGTAAAACATATAATGTATCCATGGTCATGAACAAATTAATAAAAAAAAAATATAATGTAATTCTCATTCACAGGGTTCTCCAGGATTGAACGGTATAGAAGGCAACAGAGGTGAAAAAGGCAACCGTGGTGACAAGGGCGATCGTGGATTTGAAGTAAGATTTAAATTTATAGTGTAAATACTCAATTTAAAAGAAAAATAACGCTAAATTAGTAGTTTATTATGCAATAGCAAACGATATCCTCCAGGAGCGTAAAAATATAATAGTTATGCAATTAATTTTTTTGTAACATTTTTTTTTAACACGCTTTTATTAGCTTCACCTGTATGTATGTATCTATGTATGTATGAATGTATGTAAAGGAATCTTCGAACGTAATTTTCATCGACTTCCAGACGTCAGATTAAACTGAAATTTTGCACACTTATCAAGTACCGATGACAATACAATAATTTGGTACCATCGAGCTGATCTGATGATGGATCCGGAAGGTAGGCACTGGAACTCCATAACGGAGCAACGTTTCCTAGCCGTGTTTGGGCTTTTTGGAATTGTCATGAAATGAACTTTGACCATGTATGGTTTTCAGGGTCTGATGATGGAGTAAGAGAGTAAGCACTGGAACTCCATAACGGAGCAACGTTTCCAAGCCGTGTTTGGGCTTGTTGGAATTGTCATGAAATGAACTTTGACCATGTATGGTTTTCAGGGTCTGATGATGGAGTAGGAGAGTAAGCACTGGAACTCCATAGTGGAGCATCGTATACTAGCCGTGTTTGGGCTTGTTGGAATTATCTTGAGATGAACTTTGACCATGTATGGTTTTCAGGGTCTGATGATGGAGTAGGAGAGTAAGCACTGGAACTCCATAGTGGAGCATCGTATACTAGCCGTGTTTGGGTTTGTTGGAATTGTCGTAAGATGAACTTGGACCATGTATAGTTTTCAGGGTCTGATGATGGAGTAGGAGAGTAAGCACTGGAACTCCATAGTGGAGCATCGTATACTAGCCGTGTTTGGGTTTGTTGGAATTGTCGTAAGATGAACTTGGACCATGTATAGTTTTCAGGGTCTGACGATGGAGTAGGAGGGTAGGCACTGGAACTCCATAACGGACCAACGTTTCCTAGGCGTGTTTGGGCTTGTTGGAATTTTCGTAAGATGAACTTTGACCTTATATGGTTTTCAGGGTCTGATGATGGAGTAGGAGGGTAAGCACCGAAACTCCATAGTGGAGCATCGTATCCTAGCCGTGTTTGAGGTTGTTGGAAATGACGTGAGATGAATTTTGACCATGTATAGTTTTCAGGGTCTGATGATGAAGTCGGAGGGTTGGCACTGGAACCCCATAGCGGAGCATCGTATTCTAGCCGTGTTTGGGCGTATTGTAATCGTATTATGTGCATTTTGGCCAAATATGGTTTTCTGAGTCTGTTGGTGGCGTCAAAGAGTAGGCACTGAAGCTAAATACTCATTATAAATGTGAAATAAATTGATATTGGGTGAAAATATGGTATAAGTAACATAATAAAATGGTATGAATAATTTATGTTGACTAAAAAATAAATTACAGTTTAAAAAAACTAAAAAAACACGCTTTAAAAAGCCCTGCACTAAAAAGTGTTAAATAATTATAAAATTGAACCTAAATATATTCTCTGTCTATCCCGTAAGGGCCTAAATGTAAGCAATTTTTGTAATTAAGTTCAATATTTGAATGAAAAGCGTGGGGCGCTTTTCGTTGTAACCCAATAGAATTTCTAAGCATTATCATTATCATGAAGAAATATCGTAAATTACAAAATGAAAAGCGCCACACACTTTTCATTCAAATATTGAACTTAATTACAAAAATTGCTTACATTTAGGCCCTTACGGGATAGACAGAGAATATATTTAGGTTCAATTTTATAATTATTTAACACTCTTTAGTGCAGGGCTTTTTAAAGCGTGTTTTTTTAATTTTTTTTAAACTGTAATTTATTTATTCTGATGAACGAACAAACTTTAAAGAGAGCTCCTCTATGCATTGGTGCTCTAAAAATATGAGTTTTATAGCACCTAAATTATTGTTCTGTGTACCTTATTTGTTATTTGAATATGACCAGAAAAAAAGATTCACATTCGTGATTACTTGTAACATAGGTATTTTGGGAAAGTTGTTTGTTATCATGAGTACGATCATGTGTCTAAGTATCGTTTACTAATTACCAGTCACCGTATATAAGATTACTAGCTGCCGGGCGCGACTTCGTTCGCGTGGTGCTACCCTACCCTGCGGTGCCCAAACGCATACAAAAAAAATCAACTGTACTTGTGTTTGTCACTGAACTCCTCCTAAACGCCTAGACCGATAATATAACCTAGATACCGACTGTAGCGCCATCTGCCGGACTGATTTGTGAATTTAAACCATCTAGGGCGTCACTCAAACGCATACAAAAAAAAAACATTCAAATCGGTCCATCCGTTTAGGAGGAATTTAGTGACATACAGACGTGCAGTAGAATTTTATATATAAAAGAAGATAGCTGCCCGGCGCGAGGAGTTCAGTGAGAAACACAAGAACAGTTGAATTTTTTTGTATGCGTTTGGGTGACGCTCTGGATAGTTTAGATAGGGTAAGGTAGGGTAACAGCGGTGTACAAATTAATATTTATTTTCTAAAGCATTTTGTATTCTCAGGGTTCTCCAGGATTGAACGGAACACACGGTAATCATGGTGAAAAAGGCAACAAGGGTGATCGTGGATTTCAAGTAAGATTTTAATTTGCGTATAAGTTATTTCAATTTGAAAGGAATATTGCTACATTGGTTGTGTATAAATGTGTTGCATTGACCTATAAATAGGACAATGCAATAAATATATCAAGTAAATCATGTATAGCCAATGAATTTTGAATAAACATTTTCAACTGCACAAAATCACACATTGCTAGGAATTTCATATAGGTAAATTATTTTAGTATCTATCACTTAAAGTGATAATATACTCAAGAAATATGTTTTTACTTACAGGGTCTCATAGGATTACCCGGTAGCAAAGGCATGAAAGGCGATCCTGGTCAAAAGGGCGATCAAGGTCTCCCTGTAAGTAAACAAGTCTTTGGGTGGAAGTGACAAAAATTGTAAAACTATGTATACCTACTCAACTTTATTTCACAGGGTACTATTGGTGAAACTGGTAAAGAAGGCAGTAAGGGTGAACCTGGTATTAAGGGCGAAGGTGGTGATATGGTAAGATTTATTTACAACAACATTCTTTTGTGAAAAAGATTTGCAACAAATGACATCACCTATCGTTATTGTTATAAAATGCATTGTTTTATATTATTTCAATGCTATTTGTTTATAGCACCAGAGACCCGATTTCACCCGATGCATCCCAACCCAACTGATAATTGCTGGGGTTAGACATTAAAATATTTCCCTTTAAAAACATAGGCATTACTAAGAAAGGGTTTTTGGAAATAACAGCCCTAAGGGGATGAATGTTTGTATAAAAATACCTAGTTGAGCCTACCTAGTTAGAAATAAAGAAATATATGTTTCAGGGTTTTCTGGAATTCGATAACTAATAGCATTTTATTTTTACCCATTTGGTTGAAAATGAAGAGTAACTGTTTTAGAATTATTGGAAATTCCGGATCATGAGTGAAACTGTGAAGCGCAATTAAGCTAAGCTTACATATACTATTATTTGGTTTTATTTTTAGAGGATAAAACTTTTATTTATATTGTTTGACTGGTGGGCCTTTATTATATAAAAGTAGCAACTACTAGTTTCAAAAATTGGAACAGTACTGAATAGAAACATACATTGTCAACTCACATGGTATGGCTGGATCGCCCGCTAGAAATGGCACGAAAGGCGATAGTACCTTTATAAAGTTTTGTTTATCGGGTTTGCCTAACCCTCTCAGTCCTATTAGCAAATTGAATAGCCATTCAAAACCTAAACTGTATTTTTTCTGACAAATGCCACTTTATTTCATATATTCTGTTCAGTCTGAGTTCGATCATAATAAAACTTGGTAATACTTGGCCCCTGATAATTGGGAAGAAATTATTAAAGCTTAAGTAAGTCATATTTGAACTTCATTGTGATATTATGGTGGCCAGCCTGGTGAGATCTGTATTATTATACCTTTAAATTGTGTACACCATTTTGTATTCTCAGGGTTCTCCAGGATTGAACGGAACACACGGTCATCATGGTGAAAAGGGCAACCAGGGTGATCGTGGATTTCAAGTAAGAGAAGTTTTATATGTGATTAAAATATTTAAATTCGAAAGGAAAATTGCTAAATTGGTTTTATACGTGTAAATAGGACATATATTATTATTAATGTAAAAAAATAATGTACACAAATCAAAATCACACTTTCTACGAATTACATATAATATAAGAAGTAGTAGGTGATATACTCAAGAAATATTTTTTTACTTACAGGGTCCCATAGGATTACCCGGTAGTAAAGGCATGAAAGGCGATCCTGGTCAAAAGGGTGATCAAGGTCTCCCTGTAAGTAAACAAGTCTTTGAGTGGAAATGACAATAATTGTAAAACTATGTATACCTACTCAACTTTATTTCACAGGGTCCTATTGGTGAAACTGGTAAAGAAGGCAGTAAGGGTGAACCTGGTATTAAGGGCGAACGTGGTGATATGGTAAGATTTATTCTCAACTACCTACATTCTTTTGTGAAAAGGTTTGAAACTAAATGACATCACCTATCGTTATTGTTATAAAATTCATTGTTTTACGGCTATTTTTCAGAGACCCGATACATCTCAACTGATAACTGCTGGAGTTAGAAATTAAAATATTTTCGTTTCATAATATAGGCACTAAGAAAGGGTTTATGAAAATAACAGCCCTAAGGGGATACAAAAGGGGATGGATGTTTGTATAAAAATACGTCAGTCTTTAGTCTAGTAGTTGGTTAGAAATAAATAAATAAATGTTTCAGAATTTTCGGGAATTCGATAACTAATAGCATTTTATTGTTACCCATTTGGTTTTAAATGAAGAGTAACTGTTTTAGAATTTTTGGATCATGAGTGAAACTGTGAAGCGCAATACATATAATATTATTTGGTTTTATTCTTAGAGGATTAAAGTTTTATTTTTAATGTTTGACTTGTGCACTTAGGGCCTTTATTATATAAAAGTAATTCTTATTCACAGGGTTCACCAGGACTTTCCGGATTTGATGGTGGTCGTGGTGAAAAAGGCAACTCTGGTGATAAAGGAGATCGTGGTTCCGATGTAAGATTTACAGAATCATGGCGAGATACATACATTGATGTACAAAAAATAAAACATTTTAGAGAGTTTTGAATCACTTCCAATATTGAGATTACATTACCAGCAACATATTAATATACTTGAAATGAGCTTAGGGCTCTACCTCTCTTTTTCCTCGCATTTCGCTCAACGAGCTACTCGGAAGTACCTCCACCTTACAGAATACCGCAGCCAAATAACTGAATGTTGTGTTTCTGCGTGTGAGTAAGGTCGCCGGAGTTCATCGAGGAGTGGGGTAGCGTCCCGTAAACCGAAGGTGATGCTCCGGGTGTTGCAAGCATCCATATGGATACGGTAACCACTTATCACCAGGAGGGAATGTTATGTTTAAAAAAATAACATTACTGCCATCTCAAGGGAAGATATTTTTTTAAAGTAGTCGGTATTTTTTGGTATCTTCAGAGTCGGTTTTAATTTCATGAGGTGCTAGCGCATAATGGCGGAATATTACGGGTTTTAAAGTGACAGTACTCAGTGATATAAATAGCAATTAGTGTGGCTAATTGTAATAGGACATACATATAGGTATATGAAGAAATATATATTTTTAACTCACAGGGTGTGACTGGTCCGCCAGGTAGCAAAGGCATGAAAGGCGATCGTGGTGAAAAGGGCGAAATCGGTCTCCAAGTAAGTATTTCCTATAACTATTTCTTAACAAATTGCGGCCTTGCATGTTTAGTAGTCTGATTATTCGCGAAGAAATTATGATAAGGATAACAAAGAAAACATAATATTGCTAAACTTGATTTAATACGTTAGAGTGAAAATTGATTCTGTGATCCCTATAGACATCAGAAGAACAAATTCATGGAGACAGAGTAGTTCTACATATATTTCAAAGCGAAACAATGGTACAAAGAGTTTTAGCAATCATAGTTAGTTTATTATATGCAAACAAATTTTCTTTGTAAGTTCTTATCTGTATTAAAATGTTTTATTGTAATAAAATAATAATAATACAAATTTACAGGGTCTTACCGGGGATCCTGGTTCTCCTGGAATCAAAGGCAATGCTGGGATAAAAGGTGAAATTGGTGAAACGGTAATTATTGTTGTCTGTTGTTACTTAAACTTAAACGTATTCGCTGAGAAACATGATTCAGATTCAAAGTTTCTGGAACAACACGTAATGTTTACAGAAACAATGTTTCAGGGTCTTGGCCGTCCACATCTCACCACCGCAACAGTTTCACATGTTTCAGAAACATATTCATTTGTTTCGGAAACATGTAGATATTGTTTCAGAAACAGTGTTTATAAATAATTGTTTCTCAGTGAATACATGGCTTCATAATCACTACAATTAGCAGTGTACATAAAATAATATATACTGATAGCAGTAGCATCTGTTAAAAGTTTTTTATGACACCTAATTCTTTGCCGTGAAATGTTGTGACTGTGTTTTTGTACAGGGCCCAAGTACTCCTGGCCCCATTGGACCACCGGGACTGCCAGGAACTCCTGGTGTTTGTGCCTGTGAGCCTGCTGCACCACTAGGTAAGATTATTACATAAGTTATATTTGTTGACCTAGCGCTGCTTCGGATTTCAGTTATTTCTTTTAAATTTACTTAAGATTACGAATAATGTATTCAATGTAGACTATACTTCGAGGCTATTTATACACACTTTAAATAACACAAGCAAAGGGCTACTTACCGCTCCATCATATATTGTCTGGTTTCTCACAGGCTTTCCGAGACTACGGTTGGTACTACAGAACATCTCCATCTGTTCCGAATCAGTCTTCAGACTGTATCTCACAATAATTTGTATCGCTCAAATAATAGATATTATACCGAACAAAAACAATTTAATTTTGAACCTGGCTCTATGATATAAGGTTTATTTTCAAATAACACAATCTATTTCAGATTTGACAATCGAAAGTTCTTTTAGCTCAAATCGATTCGTATGATGCTGTAAAATTCAAAACTTTTGTGTTTGAATGGCCTTTAGAGCAATTGTTTCTTGCGGACCGAATCTTCCCCTTCAAATTAAGACATATCATCATTTTAAGCTTTTTGGTACGCGGACCGAACACAGAGTGGACCGAAAGTACTAAAGACCCGTTTTTAGACCATTGGTCTGTCAAGTTTTCTACTTTTAAGTAAACTAGGTTTTTATATAAATTTTCAAACTTAACACTTTTCACAAAATACATAATATTACACGTTTTTATTTGGAAGCATATGTTTTTCTACAGAAGATTATGGGATTGAAGGTGAGACGACTGAATTTGGTACAGAATTTAAACCAGCAGCTGTCGCTTGTAAATATGGTCCTAAAGATATTGAAAGTGGTGAGTGATTTAAAATTATATTTAACAAATATTTACTTTGCCCAGTAAAGGTTGACGAGGTTTTTAGAACAGACCTTCATTTCACAATACGAAAAATATGAAAAATGAAAGTTGATAGATATGGATGTATATATTACGGGAAAAATAGAACGATATTTATAATGAGCACAGTTTTTTCGAAATAATCAAAATTCCTTAACAAACAATCTAAGCTATGCAATCTTGTTTTTTACAACAGTTATGGCTCAAACCAAGAAAAAGGGACTTTAAACAGGTTAAAAATGTAAGGGCCCATTCAAGAAACGTCATTACGGAACCCTTCGTGGGCTAGTCTGATTCGCACTTGGCCGGTTTCATTCATATGTTATGTCAATTTACAGGAAAAGTTTATTACTTTTACACTGGGGAACCCTTCAAAGCTTACTGCAACACGACGGCTAACATGGCTACATGTATTGTACCAGAAAAACTGTCGTTAGATGCAGTCATAGATAAATCTATTAATTACAAAGACGTAGAAAACCCTTTTTGGCTGACTACACGGGGCGTGGATATCAAAGACATTTATGGAGTAAGATTATTTTCAGTATTTGCTTAGCGGCCGCGTTCCAATCTCCCAATTTCTGTTTTTCAATCATTTTTTAAATTTACTTTAAAGAGAATAATTAATCTATTACCTTCTTGATAGAGTTCGTGGAAGTTTATACTTTCTCACTGAAGTATACCTTTCTCGTGTGTGATGATATTGTTATTTTTACCTCTATGTTATTGTGATATTTATTTTATGAACGTGAATTAGTAACAATGGAGTACAATACATCTTCTTGGATAAATTACATCTTCCTTACAATTTTCCATCAACTTTCATATTCTTCACTATTCTATCATTTGGCTTACATATCAGCACTCTACGGCAAGTTTATAATAAGAAAAAATGTTTCTAACAACTTTCTTCTGTTAATGGCGCTACTAGTTCCTTATCCTATCTATTTTTGCCTCTTCACATATCTATATATTGAGCAGATGAGGGCTCTGCCTCTCATCTGCTCAATATTTCCAACAACAACATTTTCGTATGGTATCATAACATTGTAGATCATTTTCTTCAGCTACAATCAGCCAGATGATTTTACATTGCAATATTAAAACCTAAACTTTTTCTTCTGACCGATCGTATTGTATTCCACAGATATATTTGCAGATAAATCTCAACGATAAGATGTATATTTTTATTTTCAGCTGACGACAAGTCACATTAAGTGGCTACAGAAACAATCAGTGTCAGTTACGATGACTTTGCGATACCATTGCAAAAATTCTATTCCCTTTCCAAGAAAAGATCCAAAAATTGATCCAAGCAAAGCTATGAAAATGTTGACGTGGTCTGAACTATTAATCGGCCCATACCCTAGTGAAACTACACCGTTTTTCTATAGCATACCAACTGAATCTGATGAATGCCAGGTAATATTTCAAATAACTTATGGACTGAATCATACATTAACTATAGATTCTGAACTGTTTTCTCAATATCATTATTAATCAGCTAATCCTTCTGTTTAAAGAATTATGTCGTTTAGTTTACCCATTTCTAATGTTTTATGAAATAACACTTATTTTCAGATAGTACTTTTTATTTATTTCTCTTTCCCATAGAAGTTATACACGAAAGGGTACTATAAAGTTTCTGATTTTGTAGATGACAAGAATGCATTTGAATTAATTGTTCGCTTCACAGGCTATTGTTATATATATTTTGTAATTGTAATACTTCTATTTACATATTTAAAAAAAAAACACTTGCTGAGTTTCTTGCCGGAGTCTTCTCAGTTCAAGTTGTATTTGGAACCGGTGTAGAGCCATTTGTTAACGTTCATAAGTGCCTTATCAGGGCCTAAATTGAATAAATGCTTTTTGAATTGAATTCCTATCATCGTTTTCATGCCATAAATCACTCACTTTACCGATAGCATTTAATTCATCGATTTTAACTGCAGTACTCATGACGTCTATTAAGTGTTATGATTCGTTATCTCTAGACTTGTCCCTATCTAAAGCTATTCAATAAACAAATGTAGATACAGTAGAATCCGTTTATTATGACGGTTGGTCAATATAGGCGGTTTGGACGATACTACGAAGTTTTGTTTTCATATAAAATGCTTTATAAAAAAGTCGGATATCATGACCCATTTTTAATAAATTATGTCCGGTTATAATGACCGACTTGATTCTTTACACCGCAGAAGAGGCATTAAAAGCTGCAGAATTATTATCTCGATTTGTTCATAGCAATATTGAAAATGATAATTTGACCATGTCTTCTATACACAATAGTAGACTGTTTTTACAATAAAATGAAAAAACAAAAGCAGACAAAAATTACAGATTACCTACATAAAAAAATATGTATGTACTGCATTACGTGCAATTTATTTTGATTTAATATGAATGTATATGTTACCGGCCAAACCCGATTTTAGGCTATACTAGTTCAGCCTAGGCTAAACTAGTTCATCCTATACACGAAAGGATAAACCGGTATAGACTAGGCCAAACTGGTACATCCTAAGCCCGATAGGAGAATCTAGTTTAGCCTAGGCTGAACTATCACCTATTCAATACGTGCAGGGAAAATAGGTAAAGAAAACTTGTAAGTAAAATAATTAAAATGTCTAGTATTAAAAGAAACGAATAATCATGATTCATTTATTCATTGAATTTGTCAAAGACAATTATACTTATTTTTGCAAGGTGTACTCTGATGGCACTCAGTGTTGCAGAGCACCATTTTTTCTTGGTAGTTAACTAGCTACTTGCTGTTTGTTGTACAGAAAGATCGACAAATACCTAACATAAATATCTAAATAAACACTAGCAAAAAGACTCAATAGAATAAAAAAATAAGTAGGTGGGTAAGAGAAAGAATACCTGCAATATAATTTCTGCAGAACGCCATATTTGGTGCCAACTATGTAAAAGCCCTTATTATTTCTCTGAAGAATAACTCCGATTATGTTTCTGAGATGAGGTGATCTTCCTTTGTCTACTTCTGGAATCGGTATTCTCGCTCAATCATTGTCGACTACGAATTCAGACTAGGCCATACCAATTTATCCTGAAGTGTGGTAGGATAAACTAGTTCAGCCTAGGCTAAACTAGATTCTCCTACCGAGCTTAGGATGTAACAGTTTGGCCTAGTCTATACCGGTTTATCCTATCGCGTATAGGAAGAACTAGTTGAACCTAGGCCAAACTAGTTTAGCCTAAAATCGGGTTTGGCCGGTAACATATTATTATACATAAAATACTTAAGTACATAAAAAAGGTTTTTTTTTTTCACAAAACGCTTTGTATAACGTCCGCTATTATGACGTGTTTGTCAATTCCTTTCGATGTCATAATAAACGGATTCTACTGTATACTTTAATTTGTAATTGAATTCTAATAATTAACATCTCTGAGTAACTTAACTTAATGCAGTACTTAGTGTTTTATTTTTTTGTAACTTTTTAGCACCATTCGTTTTTTTTTCGAATCCTTTAAATTATCAAACAATGGGTATGAAAGAGGATGGATATTAAAATATATTATTATGCTGGTTTCAGGATTCTGATAAATTCAAGTCGGAATGGCGTCACAGTGATATTATACTGAGAAGTTCCAACGTCAATAGATTGCCGATACATGATTTCTACATAACAGACATTCGAAATGAAGACCAAAGTTTATATATAGAACTTATTGAACTCTGTTTTGCTTGAATATATGCATTTAATTATTCCTTTATTTTCACTATTAAATTACGATACATGTCTCAAGATATTCCTATAGTCTATAAAAGAATCCCTATTTCCCTTGTTCACGCCGTAACTTGAGAATGACTTTACCGATTTCATCCATCTTTTTTTTAAGTTCTCTAATATTCTTTCGGAAAAAAATTAAGAAAGTTGCTTAGAAAATTTAAGAAAATTTAACGGTATGGTAGGGCAGGATTATGCCTCGGGTGTGCGGGTGAAACCGCGGGGCGCAACTAGTTGTTTATACTAATGGAGTTGGTCATCACATTATTATTTTCTTACAAAAGCTAATAGAAAAATCATTCTACAGGTGAATTTTTCAACAGAGCATGGATGGCAAAATCCAAGTCCCTTCCAAAACAAAAATAGATCGCCACGCCACCTAACCGTAGAAGAGGTTACTACGTGCTACTTACATACATAAGTATATGGGGTAGCTTTCGTAGCATCATCATTCAGCAGAGACACAAACGTTGCATATACTTGATCATAGATGGCGTAAAACAATAATAATAATGTCTGTATGGCCTGAGTCTGGGTGTAATTATGTATATTAAGTATGTATTTACAAACAAAAAATAGTATATGTATTATATCAGTTATATGGTTTCCATAGTACAAGCTCTCGCTTAGTTTGGGATCAGATGATCGTGTGTGAGGAATGTCCCAGGATATTTATTTATTTATATGGAACAAAGTTAAGTCACCACAACTTATCAAGCAAAACTAGATCGCTTTATTCGATTTATTAATATCAAAAAGTAAGTTATTTGAAAACGTAGCGTAACAAAATCGCAATGAATTCTTTCGTAAACAGAGCAGAGAGCTTTTTCGAAACCGTTCAAAAACCTTTAATTCGCCCTAGACAATCACTCACAATTAACAACGAAAAAAGGTACCTAAGCCGATATAACTATATTTATTTTATTGTATTTATCATTGTCTTCTCTTCTTTAGATGCTATTAGTTACTTAAATTAATATTATTATACCTGAATTAATTGTAACACAAAAGAATGCTTTACCGCTGAAACGGCGAGCGTGCGGTAGGTTACTCATTTGTTTTCATTAGCTTTAGGTACTGCGTTACTAAATTGAACATTGTCACTTTTATCTCACTATTTTAATTCTTTTCATTCATATTTCTTTGGTAAGTATTATTTTTCTGGTGATATTATTATGACATCTATTGTCCCCAGTACGATATTTAACTTTACAACAACATTAAGAGAAGGTAAATTGTGTATGATAATTTAAAAATATTGAAAAATTACACTATTTTAGATAGCGATAGACCTGTTTCGTACACGTAAAATTCAAACAATATGCGCCGAAAGCTATATTCAGGCTGGTTATATGGTGGGTCACGAGATGTATCTCCAAGCCAATCAGACGGTATTTTTCTTTGGAAATACTATTACGTTGTCTCGCTTCCTCCTATAGAGTGTCGCATACCACCAAAAGCAATCCGTCTCGCTCTTCGATTGGATTGAACGGATTGGGAATGACTTCACTCGAATCTGCGCTCGCGTTGCAAGTCGAACAATTTTGAAAAAAGAATCATTTATTTTAATTGTGTGAAGTGCGGTTTTTACAAACAATTTCTCGAAGAAGACATCAGCCCGGTGCACCGGTGCGACAGCAGGAACTGCTGACCCTAGACTCGACATACTCCATCACCAAAATCAGGAACCAGGTTAGTGGACACGCATTCTTCTCTGTTAGGTTTGGATACTGCTTTGCGTGATCATTTCCATCATCGACCAGCTTAGTACAGCGATTGGTAATATTTCCAAATTCTTACAATTAATTCGAATCGTATAGAACATTATTTAATGGACAAATCTAAGTAATCTTCATCACACGCTCATTCCTACGGGTTCGTTACAACACCTGAAGACTGAAACGTAAAAAATAGGCAAGAAGTAAGGATGAAAACTTCTTCTGAATGTTTATGAATTCTCAATCTTTCACTGTGCAAGCTGTCCGTCTATGTAATTCTCTTCCAAGATGAAATCAGACGAGCTCAGACGATAGATTCTTTCAAACAACTAGTTTTATCATATTATTCACGCTGAAATAGTCTATTATTTTAATTATTTACTTTATTTTTCTTTGTGCTTACTGCTTATTCTTGTAATTTTTTATTATTCTTGTATGCTGTTATTGTTATTTATCTATTTTATCGTATTTATTAGTTTATTTTATTTTATAGTATGTATTAGTATCTATTTAGGTTGTTCTACTCATAAGTACTTTCCTATTACCCAAAGGTTGCCTGGAAGAGATCGCTTTAGCGATAAGGCCGCCTATGTTGTGTTCGCAATTTTATTCTTTGTTAAATGTTTTGTTTTGTTCTTTCATGTAGTGTGCACAATAAAGTATATTCTATTCTATTCTATTCTGTATGTATGAATATAAGCATATCAGCGTAGTGTACTGATACTTTCTTGTCTAAAGCGAGTAATGTCCGCCCACCAAAATTATTATGAATAGCATAATACCTATAGTAACACTGCAGTTCTCTTGTTTACGAGATTAATAGCATATTACGCTATTGTTTACCGAAAGTCATTATTCAATTAAATATAACGGACAGCGGTAAACGATTATGTCGGCGCGTATATCAAAGTGTAACATCTCATATGATTTATGAGTTAGACAGTGGTAGGAAGTAGGAATAATTTGCTTTATCACAATAAAATAATGGAGGTTATAATAGTGATATCGTACAAGAAAGCGTAGGTCTTGCAAAGTGACCAGCGACAATATAGAACGGGATCACAAAAAAAAAATCCAACGGAAGGGTGAATATTGATTGTTGATTTATTATAATTTTTTTGAAAATACTATCTATATTAATTATACTAATAGAAATTGAGTTTGTAAGTTTGGATGCAGGAGCTAATCTGCAGAACTATGAATCCGGTTCCGAAAATTCTTTCACTTATCAGAAGCTACATTATCTCCGAGCGTTATGGCTACTTTTTATTCCGGGAATACGGGTGAAACCGCGGGAATAGCTCGTCTGGTATAACATTGAAAAAGTAGAGAAAATTAAAAAAAGTTATCAGCGCCAAGGAGTAAAATAAACGTGAATAAACGTAATTCCCATAGGTATCAGAACGTAGCAGCCACTGCATTTCTAAAGGACACCCATCTACCACAAAGCTTAACAAATTGTATAATTCATCGTCATAATGGGCCATCCCTTCTCTTGCTGACGAAAAATTGCAATAATATCTCATACAGCGCTTAAGAGAAACTTTTATTCATTACTTGCTTTCGCCCTGTAGTTTCAAAAGGTCTTAGAATGAAACTGATTACTTCTGGTTCATTTTTATGTCGCTGTGCATTGATTGATTATACATATTTCATACATAATGATACCAAACATTCATGTAGGCAAGTAGTATTGTTTGCGAACTGGTGGTATATTCAACTGTATGTACTACTTTAGAATAGAATGGCATTTATTTGACAGCAGTAATATACATACACAAAGAAATAAAAAATACAGAAAAAAAATAAAAATAAAAAAAAAAGCGCTGTCAAATAGGATAACGACTCAGCATAAGTTGTGGCGTGTTATGTCACACACAACGCTGATTTTCAGCGGTACCCTAAATGAGGTGACGCCTGGACGTACATAAAATATAATAGTGGGAGATGACTTAATTAACTTATTAATTAATTAATTATTATTTATCAAAAATTATTAAAAACATCAAAACAATACATTTATAAAAAATGCAGATAAATACAAGTTATACAATAGCTAAATAATATTAAATCAAAGAGATCATAACGTTTATAGCCTTAACAGATTACTAAATAGTGCCTTGCCTAAACTTAATAAATAACTTTTTGATTTTGATTTTGTTTTTTCTTTTACTTTTCAGTTCGTATCGCCCAATTTCATGTTCTTTGGAAAGTCATTTCAAAATTAAGTGTCTTCTCTAGCAACCGCCATTATAAGTGACGGAGGCCATCATGGCAACATGTCGCTACCTGTCCAGCGTGATATATCGCGACCCTCGCCTAATTGCTTGTCTTTTTGCACAGTATATGTGAATTTTTAACATAAACTAATAAAATTTACAAAAATTGCAAGGTATAAGTTCGAGAGTCGTTACGTTCAATATACGAAAAAGAAGTACTTAGTGAAAGATTTTCAATTAAAGTTCGTGTAACCAAATGGATAGATTAACATAAGTTAGATCGTTAGTACTATTATTTATTCTGTGGTTAGATAAGGTTATAATTTATAATGGTTTAGCTATTTTTATAAGCAAAGCATATGCTGTTTGCGTCTCTCAATATCGTCTTTATTTATAAAGACACGAGACCAGTGAACCTATACTTACTGAAGAATACATATACTTACTTTATCTAAAAACAATAGATATACTACTTACATAGAATTACCCCATATAAGGATCTATAGGTATGGAATTGAATTAGGAACTCTCGTGTGGTCGTTAACGTTAGCAGTAAAATTGTTCACACAATGACTACAATATAAATAGTTTAACTGCAAAACTTTATAAAAGTTCTCTTTCGCTGAACAACATAAAAATATTGTCTTTTCGGGATACTGGATAGATACCACATAAAATAAGCTTGGAGGCTACATGTACTAGCAAAATGGGTTTTATACGTATAGTATTCTGTAGGCTAGATCACCGATTTAGTAATAGCGTTAAATAAAAATAAAGGGGAAAAAAGCCGCTTAGCAGATAAAAACCCGAATAGTTTGTATTTCATGTAGGTAATGTTATAGGTAATAAACAAAACTCATTATGTTTATTCTTGTAAATTTTAATGGAATGGAAAGTGTCAATAAAAAATCTGTTTGTAGTCGATCATCGTTTTTCATTCTGTGATTCTTTATTTATTCACTCGTATCCGATTCACTTTTTATTTTAGCTGCCGTCTCACTAAGTAAATCGTATTCCTCCGATTTATCTAACGAATTGTTATCATCATCGATAAAAGTGGTCTCACCATTCTCGTAGAAGTTCTGATCAGCTTTGAAGATAACATCGCATATAGCTCGTTGTACGGCGTTCTTCTTTGTCTCTGTGTATTTTTTAATTTTATTGGATATGAAGGTTGCAAATGACCCTATCTCATCATTGGCCACCATCATTTGGCTTCGTCCCGTACAAGGCTGTGGTCGCGGCTGCGTTTTATTTTCCTCCCGTAGTTTTGTAGCTATTACTTTGGCCCAATGCTGCCTTACTGCATAAGGAGCCCTGTTCTGTTGTGATTTTCTAATCGCTGACTGAGTACGGGGTTTTAATAAAGATTTTTTAATTACAGGCTTTTCTGTGCACTGTATTTCTTCATCATCATAAATACCCTTAAAATGTATTTCATTAATTAATTAAATAAGTATTTAAAGTGCATACTGACCAATAATTTGAATAATTGATAACTTACCATCAATTGTCTTTTTCTCTCTGTTTCTTTATCCATCAAAAAAGCCATTTCCTTGAAAGCAAACCAAGTACTTCTATATGGTTCACTACGTTCTGCAATAAAGAAATGTTATTCAACAAATTAAGTTTGACTGTGATTTAAAAGCCAGCACTTTTTAATTTTTCTAGCTATTTCAGACCTGTCTAATCTCGACCTCACCTTTGTCGATAAACATCTCCAGGATGCCTCTCTCTTCCTACTGCAGTTGTTCAGCATAGTGTTTATTTATTACAAGCTAATGTAGAGTCAGCACTGACGGAGAGTCATAGTATTTTTTTGTTACCTTTTGACGCCTCAATGACACGAACAATCGTGATAAAATTTAGCCCAAAGTTTAAGCCCATAATCTAGGAGGTATATAAAAATCAGCCAAGTGTGAGACGGACTCGCACACGGAGGGTTCCGTAAAGAAGTTTCTCTGGGAGCCTACACTGGAAAGCTGCCAAGCGCGTTCTCCGTTACCTTAAGACCACAAAGGACAAGAAACTCACATACAGCAACACTGGTGATTTGATAGGATACGCTGATGCTGATTACGGAAGTAATCTAGTCGACCGACGATCCTATACGGGGTATGTGTTTCAGATGAGCGGCTCATCAGTGTCGTGGGAATCACGTATACAGAGAACAGTAGCCCAATCGACAACCGAAGCCGAGTATATGGCCCTCAGCGAAGCCTGTAAAGAAGCTATGTACATTCGCTCACTCATCAGCGACATCTTTTCATTCTAATCACCCATTACCATAATGTGTGACAATCAAAGTGCTATCACTCTGACTAAGAATAACACCCATCATGCTCGTACTAAGCACATTGACATTCGACATCATTTCGTTCGCGACTCCATCTCCACTAATCAAGTCGATGTCAAGTTCATACCATCAGCTCATCAAACGGCAGACATTCTTACGAAATCGTTGCCTAAGTTGAGACATTACAAGTGCATTACTTCTTTAGGGTTAGTCTAGTGAATTGCTTTGATACATTTGTTTTATGTACAGTGTGTATTTGTGTTTATGTATATAGGGTGCTTTGATTACGGGGAGGTGTTAAAACCTATGTTTTTTATATACTGTTTACTACTCAAAGCACTGGCCTGTTTTTGATAAAATTTATATTTAAATTATTGTTCTTTTTCTACTACTGTTTCTTTTTATACATTGTCACTTTGAACTTCATAAATAAAGCACGTCGTGTCTATTCTCTTCTTCTTCTAATTCCTTATTAAAATCACCTCCAGCTACTCTGCCTGGGAGCCTCCAGCTCCCAGAGTTTCTTATATCGTTACGTTCCCTTTTTTATTTTTTTGTGATATCTATAGAAATACACATACTGGGAAAATTTCAAATATCTTCCTATTACATGAGATACTGACCTTTGGATACGGAACCCTTAAAACATTTAGCAGGTAAAACCGTGGGGTTAAAACTAGTTAGCTTTAATGTAATTCCATAATATTGTTGTTTAGCATAAATTACATCGGCAGCTTACCTACTCCTGAAGCAGATAAAAACATTACAGCCCCTATCAAGGGTCCATGTTTCTCATTCATAAGTGGTCAATAATGTTTGTGATCAGTATACAGAATGGCGCATGATAGTAATGGAATCAGCAGACGGCCCGCTTGGTGGTATGAACGTAGCCATATGGACCGATCTTTCCCCCTACCCAATTAGCTCTGGCGTAACACAATATACATCTATTTGGCTGCATTGAGCTATTATTACTATGAATGAGAAGATGCCACACATCACAATTACGTTCCTTTCATGTGAGGCCATCCGGCCACACTTGTTGTTGTAGAACGATGATCGAAACGCGTAAGCGACATGAAAATCACGGTATTTGCAAGAAGCGTTCTGATAGCGCTACGTGTTTCTACTGGCTGCTTAGACGACAAATTATTGTTTCAACTAAAGAGAACTTTAGTTGTCCCTAAAAAAATGGGACTTAACATTTGCTTATGATAGCTTCTCTATAGCTGTGGCTGTGACTGCGGTATTCTGTAAGGTACTTCTCCAGTCGAGCTGCTCTTTGCGCCAATAAACGCTATGAACTCTATCTACCTCAAATCAATGCTCTTATTGTAAAATTTAGAGGATGTTGAAAATTTTTTTGTCATTCTTGTCTGTTTGCGTATAATATAATTACATACTATACGTATAAGTAATAAATTATGTATAGGAAAAAATTGTTTCTTGAGTATTCCGCGAGAGGCGCTGTGCCAATTCTTATGCAAATGCAAACACGGCTGTATAACGCGTACGAGTACTCATACTTTTATTAGTACACACTTTTAATTGGTATAAAATTATTTACCTATTATAATGTGAGAAAATAACAATTTTGCCATAATTACTCGTTAACAAAAAATAGTTAGGTATATCCAAGTAATATAATTGTAATATATAGGTACCTTATAATAACTTTAACCTATAATAATTATCAACAAGATAGGTACTTTGTAATCGAAACTCATGCATTTTATCGATTTTGGTAAGAATTTGAACGTGTGAGCACAAGTAATTTTGATTATAGAACTAAACTCTAAGAAATTCATAATACCTACTTAAAATAGCTACATAATTATAATAAAAAATATATGATTATATAACCTTTTCCATCTAATAAATTATGCGTAATCTTTGCTTTTTCTCTTCTGAACGACGACAGCAAAATCATCATTTTATGTTTACATCCTTTAGCAGAAACGTCAATTGCTTCAGCAATCTCAACCCACGCCGCCGGCTTCATTGACTTCTTGAAAAAGTAGGCATCCTTTGGATCCCATAAACTAGGTTTCTTCCTATACTCGCGTATCAAATCAATACATTTCTCTTCTGTCCACCCATCAACAATTGCGGAAGCCATTTTTAAAACGCGTCAATCCAAGTACGTCGGATTTCTACACTGAGTACAAAATAGCCGTCTCGTCACTAAGAGCGCACACCGTGACAGTGCTGCCGCTCTGTCGATCTGTTGCAGTAACCATGATACGATACGACGATCTCTTTCACGCTGTAGGCGCTTTCCGCACTAGTGCGAGCGAGGCAGATCTCTATCAGCTGAGTAGGCGAGCGTCGCGAGCACACGATTATCTCGGTCAACGCTCTGTTGCTGTAGCGAATTCATTGTATGTGTGCAGGTGAACATGTATGTATAGGTTACGTATATTATCGCGTACACGAAACGCGTGGTTTTCGACGTTTTCGATCATCACACATTCAAAATTTTTTTTGGTCTTTTGCATTTTTTTTTAAATTAAATTTCATTAGAATTATGAGAAATCGAGTTAATAATTAAAGTTTATGTATAAAATGGTAGAAAATACCAACCCAGAGCACGAGTCGAGTAGACTGCGCTAGTAACAGGGTGTTTAAAACTACGTCATGCGTCATCATGAATAATATTTTTTTTTTATAATTATAGAAATGAATTAAAAAAAAATATTTGAATGATTTGGGGGGCTAAAAAGGAACCTAAAGCAATATTGCTACGGAATGAATTTTTTAGATTTTTCGGGAAATCCTACGTAATTCCAATATTTTTGGGTAAAATAGTTACTCATTGGTGCCGATTCTGTTGTAAATCGCACTAAACTAATTATAGTCACATCTCATCTCTTTCTTACGAACATTATTGAAAAAGGATAGAACATATTTTAAGTTGTCAAATTAATCTTTGCCGTCTTATTTTGCGTGTATTTAGGCGTAACCGCTATAGATGGCGACTAAATTTATATTGAAAACAAACATTGGACTAATTTGACAGGACTAAATTTCTTACATCCTTTTCTTATGTTCTTTGTTAGAAAGAGACATAGTGAGATTAAAATTAGTTTAGTTGTGAATAACAGAATCAGGGCCATTATGTACAATTATATTCATTAAAAGATTCGGAATTGATGAATTGCTAAAGATCTGCTGTTAATTCGAAGAAATGAATTGCGTTAGCAATATTGCTTAGCTTTTTAGGGAGCTTGTACCTATTAATTGGGTTCATTATGTGGGCTGCGTTTCTAAGACGAATAAAAAGTCACGATGTATATTACTAGCGTATCCTACTAATATTATAAATGCTAATGTTTGTGAGTAAAGGTGTGTGGATGTATGTTTGTTACTCTTTCACGCAAAAACTACTAAACGGATTTGGATGAAATTTGCCACACAAATAGAATCTGTTCTGGATTAACACATAGTATACTTTTTATCTCGGAAAAACATACGATCCCTCGGGAATGCAGGTGAAACCGCGCGGGACAGCTAATATGTTATAACATGGATTCTTAGAAGTGTCTTATAATTTATTGAAAAAGGGAAAAGTGTGAGTTGAAGAACTCGCGTGGAGTAGAGAGGGCCCTCAGATACTCCAACTGAAAAGTTATGTCCTCCTATAAACGTTTCAGTTGAATATATCACCGCCACAAGACCAGACTCTGGCTATAAACTCATGCAATTTTTTTTGTGGATTCCAAGACATTTCTCTTTGTGGATGTGAACCACTACATCAACAAATTGAATAAAGTTTTTTTAAGGTACCACATATGAACTAAAGCTATATGACCTCGTTATTAGAGGTGGCTATCTGAGTGTGTTACATCTTAGGGAGGGGTTCGGGTATTGAAGGGAGTCGGGTATTGATAATAATTAGAGTTTTCAAATTCATATATTTTTATTCATCCCTAAGTTCATATATTTTAGAAGAATTTAATAAACAACACAAACAACAAATTGAAATCACTTAAATACTAGATTTTATAGTTAGCCTCTTCAACTTATTCAAAGCAAAGACTAATAAGTTCTATATAGAAACTTTGAGACTCCCCATCACGAAGGTCACTGACATAATAATCTTTTATTGGTAATCTGTTCACAAAATTTGTTGACAATACGATGTCGGTATATCGCCAATCTGATCCACCAGATTCCTGAAATAAAATACAATCAGATAACTTTCACACACAAAACTAAAGACGACTTCTCTCTAGGCACACACATTGGAAACAAAATGGACTCGCTCTGTGCGGTTTCAAAGGAACTTCCTAAATCATTATATGTTATCTATTCGAATTATTTAATATTAATGCGTCTTTAATGCTAATATCGAATGGTGTGTTCACGCTGCGCGAATCAAGAACGAGCCGAGCCTCTATTCGTTCGTTCGTTGCTCGCTATGGCAAGTGTGGACGTTACAAGTGGGCAAAAAACGGTGGCATTGTTAATAGATAAATGGATCTTTAGCTCTTTCCACTCTTTGTTCGTTCCGCGTACCGAAAATCCTAAAATGTTGTTATGTGTTAATTTGAAGGGGAATATTCGGTTCACAAGAAACAAATGCTCTAAAGTACATTCAAAAAAAAGTTTACAAATGTATCAACGAATTTTCTCATGGGGCATATAGATTTGCTTTTGTGGATCTATCTTTGTTAGTAAATATTAAGTTGAAGTTTTATAACTTATAACAGAATCACTACAATTTTATTGAGAATAGATGAGTTATTCCGTTTACGTCGCGAGTACCTCTACATCGCGTTCCTTCTACGGTGATTCCACCTACGTCGAGTCTATAGGGATTTTCCTTTTTCTTAAATTACAATCTTACGGCTTAGTACGTACATGACAACCATTAGTCTCCAATGGTACGGTATAATAGAACGGCGAAGAGCTGGTGGCTTTCGGTCCTATCACAACGTCGTTCCAAGTCAACAATTTTAAGTCTTTGCTTGGGTCTTCTCTTGAGTATGGGTTTGAGTTTTTGCAGTGATATCTCAAGGTCAACGATACAGACGTCGACTGTTTTTGGAGCCATTCTATATTACTTTTTGACAACTGTAACAGTCACCAAAACACATGTTAATAAATATACAGGGGGCTAACTACAAGCTCTTAAAACAATATTATTATAACCTTATTTGTCTTTTATCCCGTTTTGACGTCGGATGTCAAAGAAGGATAAAACACAAGTAAGGTTACAATAATATTGTTTTAAGAGCTTGTGGTTCGCCCTCAGGTCGGTTAATGAAAGCGTACACATTCACAGTAAGTACTCACACATGCAATTTCATGATACAGTATGTTTTATTAGATACATTAATGCTACTAATCAATCAATAAATTCTAATGTAAATAACTCTATATATTAAGAGCAGTAGCAAAAGCAAAACAATAACGGTCTCATTCATACCCATAAGCTTGACCGCGCACGAGAGAGACGGACAGACTTTTCACGCCGCGTGCTTATTCACATACAAGCGCAACGTGTAAATGTATTGAACGTGCCAGCTTTAGTTAACCGTGTAGTAGGCATTGAATAGGTTTTACAGAAACAGGTTTTGTAGAACTTACTCCATAAATGTCTTCTACTGTATTTCCATGCTTACTTAGCCAGAAACTTTCCGTCATATCTGTGTAGTCTGTAGGGCCATTCTCTATGTCTCCAATTGGAATTGTATTTGTTGAAAGGCATGTCGCTTTTGTCGTCATATTGCAGAAAGCTTTGAAGGTATCTTTGCTATTGAAGTAATAATAGTCTGTAAGTTGAAAAATTATCTATATCCATACATTGTATGTGTATGAAACAGAAGTTATTGACGAAACAGAGTAAGGTGGTTCATTGCGTGAAAGACAAGAATATATGGTTGTAGTCAATTGTCCTTGTACACACGGCAACACATCAAGCTATACATTGCCAGTATAAGCTGATCTCGCATTGTATAGGATTTCCGTACAATGAGAGGTCAGCTTATTTTATTTATTGGAAATGTATAGCTTGATCTGTAGCCGTGTGTACTTACATCCCCCTGCTTAGGTGATAATTGAATTTGGACCAACAAATTTAAATGCAAAAAGAAAGATCTACAAAAAATAAAGCCTCGCTGAGTTTTTCGCCAGCCGAAGTCTTCTCAGTACGGTGGCACATTCAATTATTACGAATGCCTTGTAATGTATTTTGATTCTTCTCAGTTGACGCCCGTCTTCCGAATCGGTGGTAGCCTATGTCCTTCTCCATACCATAGGATATGTGCATGCCAAATTTAAAGATGATTCGTTGAGTAGTTGAGGCGAGAAGGTGTAACAAACAAACAAACTCACTCAATAATAGTTAGGATATTAGTTTGTAATACGTTAAGATCTTTGTGACTCAATCACGGATTTAGATGAAATTTGCCACATAGATCAGGATCAGTTTAGGATTAACACACAGAATACTTCTTATCCCGCAATTATAAATCGGTCTTTCGGAAACGCAGGTGAAACCGCTAGGCGGAAATTAGTTTATTATAAACACCAACATACCGCTCTCGAGATCTGAAGGAGCCTTTTTACAAGTGACAGCAGCAGGCTTCGAATCTTTTCCAAATTCACCAACCTCCCTACTTTCTGAAAATAAAAAAACTAAATAGTTTGTAAAAAGTGATGTATATGGCGATTTACATACAACTGCATGTACACACGGCAACACATCAAGCTATACATTTCCAGTATAAGCTGATCTCGCATTGTATAGGATTTCCGTACAATGAGAGGTCAGCTTATATTGGAAATGTATAGCTTGATCTGTAGCCGTGTGTACAATAAAAAAATCCGTCAGAGGGTTCCGTACAATATTAATAACTCGACTTTGCTATGAAAAAAAATCGCTAAATATGACGTTTCTTGTATGGGCGCCCCCTTTAATTTTTAATTTTATTTCATTATTATTATTTTTTGTTATAGCGGCAATAGTAATACATATTCTGTGAAAAATCAAGTGTCTACCTATTACGGTTCATGAGATACAGGTCACCGACAGACATACGAACGGACGGACGGATGGACGGACGGACAGCGGAGTCTTATGAATAGGATCTCGTTTCACACCCTTTGGGTTCGGATCGATTAGCGATCTACATAACAATTATTACAATGGATAATTGGAGTGTTTTACAGTTTCGCGGAATTTGCATTGACAAAAATATGAAAATGCTATTAGTGCCACCCCTCTCCCTTTATATCCCCCACTGCCCCGCCTGCACTGAGCGGCATTCAGGAAAGGTCCTAATAAATTAGTGAACTTCCTCTTGAGGGATGAATGTATAGGTCATTAGTAATCATAAAATAATATTAGAAAAAAAATCAGAGAGAACAAAAAAATTGCATGAACCATGACTGAATATTGTCTGTTAGGCATATTACCCATTCGGGCTACAGATTAATATATAATAAACAAAAAAAACAGATATGATGGAGAAATATAGTAACCTATTATATAAACTTTTTTGTTGTGTTATAAAATCTAATTTAAAAAAAAAATATTAACCTGTTGTAGCTGTGAGAGGATATTCACAAACACCTGGTAAACCATCAAGTCCTGGAAAGCCAGCATCACCCTGAGCAAAACGATTTCTGTATAATTTTTATGAACACTGATTGACAAATAAAGGATTAAATATAGTAAATAAATAATCACCTTTTCACCTTTTTCTCCATCACGCCCAGGGATTGACATACCCTGTTGACATACATTTGTAGGTTAATACCTAAAAAGTCACCTTTGACAGCCCATATAATCCATGTGTCAAAAAGAGATGTGAGATGTGCCGCAAAGAGAGGCACCTCATGTCAAATATATTAGGTTATGTCGATATTAGGTTATTGAGAACTTACTAAGTAAACATGCAATATGTTTTAATTAGAAATCTTGAAAATAATAATATTAATAAACTAACTTTGTCCCGCATTTTCACCTGAGTTGAATTTCACGATAATAGAAATTTATTTTAAGGCATGCATTTTTCGCAGTCATGCTTTCAAAGTATATTTTTACACTCGTAAGCTAAGCTTAGTATTATAAGTTTAATCTCTAAGTACTTATTGTTCTGAGTTGAAAATAATAACAGTCTTTATAAATTTTTTTTGTATGTCAGTATGTCAGTTCCTGGCAAATGTCTGATTTTTCTATGGGAAAAGAGGGTAGTTACAAATAGATCCTCCTGGTCCTTATACCTTCTTACTCGTAAAACTTTTGTTCGTGTACGCTTTTGAACAAAAAACGTAACTTCAGGCTGAAAAACTTACATGTTTGTGTTTAATACCTACATAAAATGAAATGAAATAATTTATTCATTCAAATAGTATAGTATTTATTATTCTAATGCCCTAAAATAATTACCGGCATGCCATAATCGCCCTTTTCTCCCTTCATGCCATAAACTCCCATTAAACCCTGAAATAGAAATTGAAGGTAGAAGGCGCTGATATTAAAACTTGAAGTAGGTTTATTGGGCAACAGTATTTAGTGAAAGCCTTTATTTAATATTTAAAAACATCAAAATACACAATGGAGCCAATTCTGTTTTAAATCGAACTAAACTAATTTAAGTCATATTACATAATATAGAAAGAAAGAAAGAAAGAAAAAAACATATCTCTTTCTTACAAACATTATTGAAAAAGGATCATCATCATCATCATTATCATCTACCTATAATGTCCCACAGCTGAGCACAGGCCTCCTTTCATAAATCAGTATGAAAGGGTATGGGCAGATACTCCACCACGCATGCCCACTGCGGATCGGTGGAGGTAGACTAGTGGTCAACCCACTGTTGGAGTTTTTAAGCCGCCTAGAAGGCCTCCAACTAGCTTAACGACTATCACAATTAAGTGATAACCGGGACCAACGCCTTTACGTGCCTTCCGAAGCACGGAAACGCTCGATTTGAAATACCACTAGGCGGTCACCCATCCAGGTCGTGGTCGGTAACCACGATGGTGGTAGCTTAACTTGCCGATCGATTAAGAACGGCTTATCATGCTACACCACGAACGCTTCAAAAAAGCATAGAACATTTAAAAGCTATCAAATTTTCATAAATTTATATTGAAAACAAGCATTGGACTAAATTGACTGGACTAAATTTCTTACATAATTTTCTTATGTTCATTATTAGGAAGGATAAGTGAGACTAAATTATTTTAGTTGTACCTAAACAACAGAATCAGCACCAATGTTTGCATAGATGAAATTTAATAATAAAGAAAAATCTCCTGTTTGTACCGGGAATCGAACCAGAGAATAAATAAATGGATCAATTTTTAATGCATTAAAAGAGCATCTTAATTTTGTGGGAGACATGTGGTAAAATTAACCATGATATGAATTAGCATAAATTACTGCATACCGGAGCGCCTGGCGGACCGTCACGACCTGGTACACCGGGTGGTCCGCGTGGACCCTGTAAAAAGAAAGAAATCCTGTAAAATAATTGTTTAAATTATAATCATGACTTGCACAACGATCACTTAACATATTATTAAAGCCAACAAAATGCATTTATTTTTACGTTTTTTGTATTATTAGATGGTGATTTTGATAGAATTGAGATGCCTTGAATAATAGATACATTTACAGCCTCTACGTGGACTATTTGTTGAGCTTCTCAACCGGGACGGATTATTGTGCAAGTCCAAGCTCTACAAAAATTTTAGTACTCTTGATTATGCCGTAAGTTATTATCAACTGAATAGAATTATAAACTGTATTACCTATAAATAAAGGCACCTCTTATCAAGCTTGGATAGCAATGCCTTTGAGCTATGTTCGTTCATATTAGCCTTATTATCACAAGCTCTTTCAATTAGTAAACAGGAGATCTCATTGAAATAACGATGTGGTTCTAGGGACCTAGAGTTTAGCCCCATAAACCCATTGCTGAAACTTGAGATTATTATTGTAATCAATGGATAATACCATAGAGATAGAACATTAGTAGAGTGATTGCACTCTACTAATCTTTTATCTCCACGCATGCTTGGAGCTTGCAATGCTTTAAGGTAGTATAAGCCTAAGAAATAAGAGATACTTCCCGACTCGAGCTGCTCTTTGGTTGAACACGCTATGCTATGTATCTTAGAATTTGTCTAAAGTAGTCACTGATAATTTCAATTCACGGCTTATCAGCAAACACAAACATAGTGATAAAGCATAGCCAAGCCACATATTTTGACTACGGTGTGTAGAGTTTGTGAAGTTAGGGCTTTTATAGTAAGTGCATGTAGAGTTATAAGCTTAGCTCTACATGAGATCTGATAACTTTTTGCGAGGCAACATTTTACATAAAAATGGTTTGTGGTGGGATTTACTTTACTAAGTGGTAAACTGGTAAATTAGGGACTAACGCCTTACTCATAAAGCGCTATTTAACTAATAAACTGTTATCGCTTGGCTCGCGGTTAAAAATATAACAATGACGTCAATTGTTATAATAGGACGCGCGTCCCTCGCGAGAACCAACGGGTTAAATGGTCACGTTAATAATGTCATATTATTTGACAATGCCAATAGAGTGAGGTTATTTACGTGACCCTTTAAAGAGTATATTAGTTAAATAACGTTTTATGAGTAAGGGGGATACTACTTAAATAAAGAAAATAAAACAATAATACCTTAGCGCCTGTTAGTCCTGGTGGACCAGGCATGCCAGGATAACCCTGAAAAAAGAAGTTTAACGTTCATATTATACCTAAGTAGCAATTTTTATGTTTTTAAATTTTAAATTTAAATTAAGTTTAACAAAAAAAAAATGTATTGATAATAATTTAATAATAAACCGGTTGTATAACAAAATAGGTGGCACTAAATAGCATAAAAAATTCGCACTTCAATAGTTATAAGAAAATAGGCACTGTCTTGAAGTTACCACAAATATTCCTATAAAATTACAAATTTCAGTACAAAGAATTTGAGGTTTTTTTGTATCTCGTTTAATATTACCACCATGTATAACCTTGTTTTGGATATCAATTAAATCTTTTTCTTCCAACTATGCTTTAATTTCATCACAATCTCACTAAAAACTCAGTACAAATGCTCTAGAGCAATAAAAATGTATGAAATTTCATTATTGCACAGTTTATTTTTTAATCGCACCAAAAGGTGCCAATCTCAATGGATTAGCTCTATTCAGCCAGCCGATATAAATACTTTTCTTTTACGTACGTATTATTCGTTTCTATCCTACTTGTTCCAAATTTTAAAAAATAATTGCTGCTAACTCTGATTTAAAAATGAAAGAAATTTAAAAAAGTGATTTGGTGGGAACTTTGTTATTTTGCTTGACAATATTTTTGGAAACGATAAAGTGTGATACTATCTGATTTTGAGTGCTTCGGCTTCGAATTAAAATGGAATCATCGAGCGACACATAAACTCCGGAAAACATTCTAACTGAAGCCGACAGTGTTATAGAAAATCTTTTACCCTTAAAATCTCGAGTACAATACGTAAAATCTTATGAGAAATTTATTGATTGGAAAGATAGAAATGGAGCAAAGTCGTTCTCAGAGAGTGTATTTTTGGCTTATTTTAGTGAACTATCGAAAAAAATGAAGCCATCTTCGTTGTGGTCCATATACTCAATGCTAAAATCCACTGTTAGCATAAGACACAATGGATATATTCAAAACTCACAGCGTTTTTGAAACGATCATCGGATGGGTTCAAAAGCAAAAAATCTAAAGTTTTTACAGCTCAAAACGTAGAGATGTTTTTAAATAAATCCCCTGATGACATATATTTGGCTACAAAGGTATGTTTATCGAAAAAACAAATATTTTTATTTTACTATATTAATATTATTTTTTATTTGAATGTACGAATATACAAACAAAATTATCTATCTTTCCAGGTTGCTCTAATTTTTGGCGTTAATGGTGCTTGTAGAACCTCTGAATTATTGAATATTACGGTTGACGATATAGAAACTCACGACAACATGTTGCTTATAAAACTTGTTAACACCAAAACGAAAAAAGATCGAATGTTCGTAATTCGCGATGAGTTCGTGAAAGTCGTGCATAAATATCGACTACATCGTCCAACAGAAACAAGCACGCCGCGGTTCTTGTTGAATTACAGAAATGGTAAATGTACGAAACAAGTTATAGGCAGAAACAAATTTGGAAATTTTCCTAAAGAGATTGCTACATTTCTAAAGCTTCCGAACCCAGAACTCTACACAGGCCACTTCCGTCGAACCTCAGCAACGCTTCTCGCAGATTTCCGGCGCCACGGCGGCTGGAAATCCGACCAAGTAGCAGAGGGCTATATTGAAGAGTCGGTTGAAAACAAAAGTAAAATTACTTCATGTATTACGGAAGCGATCAATCGACATCGCCGCGCCCATCTACTTCCCGTGATAACGACTTCATTTTAACAAATCAGCCAGGCCCAACTACCTCGTCTGATAATTTTATTCAGTCCCAAGTTAAACAAACAAATATAAATTTGCCCAACAAATCTCTTAACCTTACGTTTAATAATTGCTCAAGTATAACTTTTAATTTCAATAATTAAACTTCTATTTTAACTGTTTGATATGAGTTTGTTTTATCTACTATTCCTATAGGTAATAGTTGAAAGAAAAGCAGATTACCCTTCCCTCCTCCCCAATGAGCACGGGCGACCTTACTCACGAGTAGGCACACAACTTAAAGTTCATCTTATGTGGCCTTGAGCACAGAATTATTAAGAGTACTAACCTTGAGTTGTGTGTTGTACCTACTGGAGCACCATAACGGTTTAAATCGATATTAAATTAGTATAAATTTTTCTTACAGTAGTACCCAACTAATATGGCGCGTCGTGAATCTTCGTTCACACAGAAAAGAAAGTATGGCCCGAAGATTAACGAAAGAATGCTTAAAACTTATAATCAAGCTTAGATCACTACTATAAGGTTCATAATACACTGCAGCTGTTAGTTCCGTTTCACTCGCATGTCACGCCCCTCCGCACGGCGCGCGCTAACATGGCGGCAGCTGCCGACCAATAGCGTTTCCCGCGCTTTGATAATGTATCTTCTGCGGAGGTACATCGGTAAGCCATATTAATTGGATACTACGTGCTACTAAACTAAATTCGACTTTCACTACTGTAGTTACCTTTTCAATTCAATAACTCCAGCCAGCCCAGTGTGACCCTTCAGTTCATAGATTAGTTGGCGGTATTACGACATAATTTTTGAGTTGTCAAATACTGTCATCCTTAGGTATTTTTACTGTTTATAGGCCTGTGTTTGACCACAATCTCACCATGGTAAGTGATGATGTGGCCGATGGTAGTAAGCACACAAAGCCTAGAAGGAACTGGCTCTCAAGTGCAACTATGGGATCACACCGATAGGTGCTTGGCGGCAGATTTTCAACTTGAGGGTGGTAGCCAGCTAGATGGGTACTACAAAGTACCCTACCACCTTGCTATGGTTTCCCCGCGATGTTTTCTTTCACCAAAAGCTCAAGCTCATTGTAGGATTCGAAACCGGTACCTTCGTCTCGGTATCGTCTCGGTAGGTATTGTATTTTTATTTAATGCAATAAAGAAAATTATTATTATAAATTATTATTATTATTATCCGACGTCACTACCACTGAGCTTAAACAAAATAAAACCGCACTTATCGCACGTTTATCGAAAAGCGTGTGAATAGTGCGGGTTTTTTTACACGCAGTGCTATAAAAGTACTAATTAAAATACATACCATGTCGCCTTTTTCACCTCCCGTTAAATATGGATTACCTCCGCAATCGGATGGGCATATTCCAGGTTCACCCTATAAAATAATATATATCGCATTATAATCTTCTCTATATTTTACACGCACAATACCGTTATGCAGCTAAAATACCACCATATACAGCGTGTAAGGGACATCGCCGCACAAACGGATACCATGGGTCCAGGACATGATTCTGGACCCCCCCATGTTGGAATTTATCGTCGGTTTTTCCCAAATTTTTTAATTTTTTTTTGAGTTTTTTTTACTTTAGACTGTTCATAATCGTTATTCTTACCTAACCCAAAGAGATTTAAAATAAATAAGTTATTAATTCATTACTTTCACTTTCACTATTTTCAAAAGTAGCAATGTAAATAAAACTAGAAACGGTGTCTTATGGCGATATTCGCCTGCAGTCAGCGACATACTACGTAGGCACAACGTTATCGCGCGTTTAAATCGCGGTGTTCACAATACATTGCGCGCTCGAAAATGTCAATTTCTATAACCGATCATTAGCGAGGTGAATGACTTTCACAATTTGATTAGTGGCATTAGGTGTAGCCTTTTCGCGAAGTTTGCGTTACCATGCGAAAAACACCCTGTATACAGCCCTACCAATTTAAGAAATGTTTAAGAATATTTTTAGTGTGTATTAATTGTTACTAGATAAATTATAAGTAATGATTGGGAGGGTTGGAATCCTGCATTTATGTCTGAATGGATTAATGTTTTTTTTCAAGTCACAAGATATTATGTCGGTGAAGGAAAGGTTGAATAATATGACGGGCCAGATTCCACCTATCGCGCCGCAGGTTGTGGGTTCGATTCCCACACAGGACATGAATTTTGTGTGCATGAATATGTTTGTATGTCAGGACATACAGACATGTATACAGACTCTGGAGTCTGGGTGTAATTATGTATATTAAGTATGTGTTTACAAACAAAAAGTAGGTATATGTAGTATATTAGTTATCTGGTATCCATAGTGCAGTCTGCGTCAAAAGTAGCTGATCACTTGGGTACCATCAGTTTTCATACAAACTGCCTAGAGAATGTCTATAGATTATTATGAATGGGTACTATAATGTCAGAAAAAAGCCCGGGATCCGATAATATAACTAAAGAAGCACTGAAATTAACATGTTCCTCAATAGCGAGCTCCTTAGCACAACTCTTTAATCTGGTATTAAAAACGGCAACCACACCAAAACAATGGACTGAGTCAGACATCATCTTAATATATAAAATGATAAACTGATTGTTGATATATCAGCCCACAGCCCAAACCGCTGGACCTAGAGATTTGAAATTTTGCACAAAGATACCTTATACAGTGGAGACATCCACTAAGGAAGGTTTTTTGGAAATTCCATCCCTAAGAGGGTAAAATAGGGCATGACAGTTTGTATGCAAGTCCGTCAGTTTTGAAGTTAGGATCTTAAAATTTTGTGTTTAGGCTGACGATTGAAAATTAATGTGTAGTTATCTCAGCGTTTGTGATAATTCCACCACCGAAGGGAGGAAAAGGGGGATGAAGTTGTGTATGCAAGTCCTTAAATTTCAAAGTAAACTTCACTAAATGTATTATTATACGGTGTAGGCATCCACTAAGGAAGGGTTTTTGAATATTCCACCCCTAACAGGGTAAAATAAGGGATGAAAGTTTGTATGCAAGTCCGTCAGTTTTGAAGTTAGGATCTTCAAATTTTGTGTTTAGGCTGACGATTGAAAATTAATATATAGTTATCTCAGCGTTTGTAATAATTCCTCCACCGAAGGGAGGAAAAGGGGGATGAAGTTGTGTATGCAAGTCCTTCAATTTCAAAGTAAACTTCACTAAATGTATTATTATACGGTGTAGGCATCCACTAAGGAAGGATTTTTGGAAACTCCATCCTTAACAGGGTAAAATAAGGGATGAAATTTTGTAAGCAAGTCTGTCAGTTTTTAAGTTAGGATCTTCAAATTTTGTGTTTAGGCTGACGATTGAAAATGAATGTATAGTTATCTCAGCGTTTGTGATTATTCCACCACCGAAGGGAGGAAAAGGGGGATGAAGTTGTGTATGCAAGTCCATCAATTTCAAAGTAAACTTCACTAAATGTATTATTATATGGTGTAGGTATCCACTAAGGAAGGATTTTTGGAAATTCCACCCTTAACAGGGTAAAATAAGGGATGAAAGTTTGTATGCAAGTCCGTCAGTTTTGAAGTTAGGATCTTCAAATTTTGTGTTTAGGCTGACGATTGAAAATTAATATATAGTTATCTCAGCGTTTGTAATAATTCCACCACCGAAGGGAGGAAAAGGGGGATGAAGTTGTGTATGCAAGGCCTTCAATTTCAAAGTAAACTTCACTAAATGTATTATTATACGGTGTAGGCATCCACTACGGATTTTTGGAAATTCCACCCCTAACAGGGTAAAATAAGGGATGAAAGTTTGTATGCAAGTCCGTCAATTTTGAAGTTAGGATCTTCAAATTTTGTGTTTAGGCTGACGATTGAAAACTAATATATAGTTATCTCAGCGTTTGTGATTATTCCACCACCGAAGGGAGGAAAAGGGGGATGAAGTTGTGTATGCAAGTCCTTCAATTTCAAAGTAAACTTCACTAAATTTAATATTATACAGTGTAGGTATTCAGTAAGGAAGGATTTTACGAAATTCCACTCCTAGGATGGTAAAATAGGGGATGAAAGTTTGTATGAAAGTTCGTCAGATTTGAAGTTAGGATCTTCAAATTTTGTATTTAGGCTAACGATTGAACATTAATTTATACATGTTTCAGCTTTTTTAACAATTCCACCCCCGACAGGGTGAAAAGGTATGGGATGTATGTAAGTCATTCAGTTTCAAAGTAAACATCACTTAATATATTATTACACAGTGTAGGCAACCACTAAGGATTTTTGGATATTCCATCCTTAAGGGGGTAAAATAGGGGATGCAAGTTTATATGAAAGTCCATCAGTTTCGAAGTTAGGACCTTCAAATTTTAGGAGCCACATGGTGCGCAAAGGCGATGAAAGTTTGGAAAAACTGATCATAGTTGGGAACACGGAAGGAAAACGACTACGTGGTCGTTCACCAACTAGATGGTCCGATCAAGTGAATGACTCATCGTCCTCCAAGTTTTACACCGTCGTAAGGGACGGGTTGGACAGAAACCGGTGAAGGCAGATCATCCGCTCTAGAAGCAAACCCGATGCTGACCACGATCCTCAGACATGAGGGAAAGACTATAGAGAGAATATCTCTCTTTCTCTCCTCCAAAATTGTGCTGTGGAACTAGACTACAAGTAACAGCTCTCCGCCGCAATGTTATTGAGGCCAAAATATTTACTGGTTCTGTCAGACGAGAAACAGTCTTTTTGCCGCGTATACCATTGATTCCAAATCACCTTCCGTTTGAATTTAAAAGATAACAGTTCCTAATTATGGTTTGTTTCGCGATGGCTATTAATAAATTACAGGGAAAAACTCTGAAATTTACTAGAGTTGATTTGCGGCAGGACTGGTTCAGTTTTATGTGGCATCCTCGCATGTGAGTTCTCAATCTAGCTGAACTTTTATCAATATCACACGTAGTGCCGGACAATAGCCATGAACAAAGCTCTAAATTGTTACAATTATTCATATCTTGAAAAAAGAAATAATCTACGCGGACGAAGTCGCGGGCTATAAAGCTAGTTTCATTATATAAAAAGGGAGACCCTAACAATATAAGTAATTACCGACCAATAAGCTTGATGATGTCTTCACTATATAAATTATTTTCATAAATCCTAGAAACAATAGTCAGAAATACTATCGAAAAGCATCAACCCATAGAGCAAGCAGGATTTAGAAGAGGTTTTTCTACCGTGGATCATATCCACTCATAGAAAAATATCAAGAGTTTCACAGACCACTACCTTCTGTTTATTGATTATCAAAAAGCTTTCGACTCTTTGTACCATTACTCAATATGGGAATCTCTACAATCGCAAAATATTGAAACTAACTACATCAAGGTTCTATATAACACCTATACCGAAATTGTAACAGTAGAGTTAGACTGAAAACGACAGGACCGTCTATACCTGTCAGAAGGGGAGTGAGACAGGGAGATCGTATATCTCCAACAATTTTTATTGCAGTGTTACAATGGATCATTGAGAAACTCAACTGGGAAAGAGTTGGTCTAAAAATAAATAATCATTATAAGTCATCTAAGATTTGCCGACGATATCGTTTTGCTTTCAGAAAATACAACAGAGTTACAGTCCATGCTTGACGCCCTCCACACAGTAAGTAAACAGGTTGGCCTGGAAATAAACCGCAGCAAAACAAAAGCTAAGACGAACAATTTCAAAAACGCTATATATATATCTGGATAATTAAATTTTAGAATATGTGGACACTTATCTATTTGGGAAAACAAATCTCATTTACAAATCTGAGAAACGAACAAGAAATAGAGAGAAGAATAACAAACGCTTGGAAAAAGTTCTGGAGCGTAAAAGATATTATGAAAAGTGAATAAATGACAGTCAAAATTAAACCGAAGGTTATGGATACCTGTATCCTCCCATCATTATCCTACAACGAGGGGTTCTTGTTAGCCTAGTTTAATTTTTTTTAATAATATGTTTAATAGTTAAAGTGAAAAGACGTAATAAATAAGTTTTTTTTTATATAGTATACATACTACACAGTATGTATACTATATAACGGGATATGTATACTATATATACTATATAGGCGATATATCTTGGTCCTACATGGATTCAAGCTGGAGATATGTACAAAATTATTGATCTTAATGGTAGTTGACTAGAATAAACAAAAAAACTTTACGATGTAACCCACAATATGACCTCTATATACCTAAATATACATACCATGTCACCCTTATCTCCTGGAGGACCGAAAAATCCCCGTGCTCCAGGCTCACCCTGAAAATAAATGAAAGTTTAATATCTCTGATAAATCTACAAACTATTTGTAACTAGCTGTCCCCTGCGTTCTCGGGATAAAAAGTAGGCTATTTGCAAGCCAAATTTCATGATGATCCTTTGAGTACTTGATCGAAGAGTCTAATTATTATTTTGGTTTGGTTATGACATAAAATAATGTTTTTTCAGAAAACAAATATATACCTGACTGCCTTTTTCACCAGCCAAGCCTTTCAAACCTTGACATTCAGCGAGTGAATTTCCAGGATGATTCTAAAACAAACAGTTATACATTATTACTATACCTTCATTTTATTACTTATATCTTAAAACATGCTTTATCGATTGCGTTATTTCAATTCATTATTTAAATCATTTGAGAATATTATATATTATTATCATCATTTTACCATATTTTCCTTGTCTCCATCCTCTCCAAGAATTGTTTTCATATTCTGAGAAAAACAAAATTATACAAAACTTAATAAACCACTCCTAAATACAATTTTAGTGACGATTTTCTGTGTGGTTATTTCAACGATAAAAATATAAAATAATATTACTTTGAATAGTCATAAACGTCAAGTTCATTAAATTAAAATTTATAAAAATAAAATTTTCTTAGATTTTTCAAAGCTACCTCTCTAGAAAATCACTCTCCTCTGCTTTAACTTCACATACAGACAGAATGTAAAATAATGAATGAACAATAACAATAATAAATAAAAACATTTATTTCTCTTCACAAAAATAGATACAAAAAAGTGTACAAAGTATATAAATAATAATTGAAATTCAAACAATAAAATGTCATAAGTGTTTTGGATTTAAAATATTATTGTTGGACCATGCAAGCTTTGAGATTTGGGTTACGTAGTAACTATTTAGTAATCTGTGATTTGGGTGCTCATTTTCTATTTGTATAACACGGGCACAGATTAAACGGGTAAATCGCATGGCCTACATAACTATTAACCTAATACCTATTAATTAGTCATTCAAAATCTTTGTACTCACCGATTCTTGTCCGTGGGTATCTGAAAAGGAAACAAAATTTTGAAGATATAATATACCTATCACACTTTCTTCTTATCTTTTAAATACTATATTGGCGAAATATGAAAAATACTTACTAAATTTAGCTGTCAACGATGTGTCACCTTTGGTGTCCTAAAAAAGTAAGTGAAATTGTTAAATATTTCAAAGTTTTTTTTTATAAATAATCTTTATTATATAGCTATCGCCCATAGTTTTTACCGCGTTCATGGACTTAAACGTAACCCCTCTCCATACAATATCAATTTTTTTTTATATCATGGCGTTTCTTTTTCATTTTCGATCCCCATTTCAGCCCATTTGTATATATATAATAACGTTGGGTAAGCAATATTTATAAATATTCCAAATTTCAAATAACTAGTACCTATTTATTAGTGGTTGCTGAAATATAGTGACGGAGTGGCACCGTAAGGGTTACTTTTTTACCTTTTTGGTTCGTGACCCTAAAAAGTAAAATTATATTTTTATGATATATATTATATTCAAAATAAATGTGAGCCCTACGAATAATAACATTCATAGTGTGAACTGCTTAAAGTCTAATCAACAATCAGTACGAGAGTATACATCGTGAAATATTAGTCGTCTTACAAAGACAGCCCAATTAGTGTACCCAATTAAAACATATTTTTCATAAAAAGAAAAAAAATTGAACGTTTGATTAATTAAATAATTGGACTGTTTTACAAAAACCTTAAACCGACTTCAAAGTACACTAAGAAGTAATCAAATTCTGATCTGATGACAATGGGACCAAACGGATTTTCCAAATCGGTTAATAAATGACGGAGTTATGAGGTAACAAACATAAAAAAAAACATTCGAATTGAGAACCTCCTCTTTTTTTTGAAGTCGGATCAGGATTTGATTACTTCTTAGTGTACTTTGATGTCGGTTTAAGTTTTTTGTAAAACAGTCCAATTATTTAATTAATCAAAAACGTTCAATTTTTTTTCTTATTTAATAAAAGTTGTTCAGCATGACAAACCCATTATAGGTTTATCGAATAAAATATGAAGCAGAAAAGCCTCAAATAAAATAGTAATGGCTTTCTGTTCTAGCTGTCCATCAAATTAAATAAATAGAAATTGTAATTGTAACTAGATACTTACAATTGTAATTGATCCCTCGACCTTAATTGACCCTGAAACAAAAGATGAATGAAAATATGCCTCATAACTGGAATCATATTCTATGGTTCATAGAATATTGTAATCAGAGGGCGAACCACAAGCTCTTAAAACAATATTATTATAACCCTTCTTCTTATATGACCTTACTTGTCTTTTGTCCTTCTTTGACATCCGACGTCAAAACGGGATAAAAGACAAATAAGGTTACAATAATTGTTTTAAGAGCTTGTGGTTGGCCCCCAGAATTGCACAATGGGCGAATGAAGTTTCTTGGTTCACAAAATTTGGTACTTCGACTAAGAGGTGATGAAAAACCATATAAACCATGGATATAGTATGGAGTAGGTGGAACAGAGCCCCGAAGGAGTGGTAGTCAAGAAAAGAAAAAATAGTTTTGTTAGAATTTAAACTAGTAGGGAACATCAAGATATAGCTGAAATGACCTAGACTTGACCGGATCACGAGAGTGATGAATGACCCAGGAGGAGGAAGCATATTCTGAGTATTGACTATATGCAAATAAGGAAGCCCGCACACGAGGTACTTTTTGTGTTACAAAAAATTATGTTTATGAGCGACTTTTTGTAGCTCGTGTGCGTTTCAGTATTGAACTCTGATATTCTATGTTCTATATTCGGCGACAAAATAATCGCTCAGCGAATTTTTAAGAAAATTCAAAGAATCATTTACTCTTACCTGCATTGCAATGTTTAATCAAAACTATTGATATGGAAAAAAATAACAATTCCAGTAGAGCCCCCATCTTGAAGAGTGTTCTTTATCCGTCACTAGAATCAACTGAGTATTAGCTTACTAATAACTCTTTTATATTTAGTTTAAGTGTTTTTAGTTTTCCTCCTATTATTCTGTTATCCATTGGTATATGTTTAAGCACGATAAGCAAACTACCCAATTAAGATACTATTTCAAATAATTTACCAATATTTCAACATTTAATTAACCACAAAATAATAGGTAACTAGATGGTATTATTAACATTACTTCTAACTTTGTTTTTCCTGATTTTTGATCACGATTTGTGACGGGTTATTTGTAATGTACCAGAAATACCTACATAAAAAGGCTTGGTTCAAAAGAAATAGATGATAAATCAATGAATCTATTGAAATACCTCCAAAATTATGCTTTAGTTACATTTAATCAAATAATTTAGTAACGAACAAAAACTAGTTTTGGTACTGGTATGTTTAGTTCGCAAGTCACTCTATTTAGGTTATTGGTCGTCAAATTTTGTGTTTGTAGTCACTTGTAGTCCATTTTTTCAGTGTTTCAGAGTTATGGTGTGAATGTTTATATTGAGTAATTCCATTCCAATAGTCATACCCCTTAAAACAATAAAACGTAGTTACAGAAGCTTTCCTACCTATTTTCATTAATTAGTATATAGAGTTAATAATGTACTACATGCAAATTAGTACTAAGTATACTTACTCTACTACTAATGATGTCAATAATTTATTGCTTAATGAGAAAACCACCAAATATATCAGATTCAGCCAACCCAATGAGACATTCGGACATAAATAGTGTTATTATGGATGAAAAACTGGATCGTCGTGGAAACAACCGCATTTGTTCAACAGCTACAGCGAAGCGGCTTAAGCAGTGAAGAAAATCCATTCTCTCACTGACGACACTAACTCTATGGACACAGAACGAGCTACTGCCAAGACTGACCAATCAGGGAAGGTTCACAATATGACGGTTTGTCATGGATAGAATATAGACTATCGAAAATGAAAAGTTTATAATCTCGCTAGATAGATTATAAACTGACGGTGTTAACAAAATTACGGTGACATAGATAAGTTCAAGACCATAAATATTATGACAGTGTCGTCACAGTTCATTCATGAACAGTTTATTGATGTTAGAAGAAACATACAAAACTTTCCTAAGAATAGCGACACTAGAAATAAGCACAAAGTTGCTGTAAAATTAGAGCTCTATGAAGGGGCAATGTGTTATACGTTTCTACAACAAAGTACCCGAAGAATTTCAAGAGCAAACAGTGTATAGATTTTAAAAGTTAATTAAAAAAGTTGTGAAAGAAAGGGTACTAGTTTCCGATTGTGTTGAAGACAAAAACGAATTTGAATGAATTGGTCGCTTCAAATGCAATTTTAATATAAATTACCTATTTAATATTGTAAATTGTATTTTAAGATTCTTAAAAAAGAAAACCCTTGTTATGTTTCTTGCTGGAAGTCTTCTCAGTTCAAGTGTTGCGAATCGGTGGTATAATCAATTGTAACGTTCGTAAGTGCCTTATTAGGGCCTATATTTAAGGCATTTGGGGCCTCCTAGCACAGGTATTTATTATACTTCAAAGGAGACCCCATATACTATATTATTATTGTAGATGATAAGTTACCGAAATAAATATTTTCTATTTTTCTATATTGAACAAACTTTTTTAAAGGGCCCGTTCACGCCGAGATAGGACGCGGGCGCGCACTTTATAAGATAGCGATAGGTACAATATTTATTTACTCCACAAACGGGAGTGAGGAGTGAGTGCGAATTTCAGTGAGAGAATTCGTGACGTCTCCAGGCGCAACGTGACGCCCGCGAGGCGTATTCGAATTCTGTCACTGAAATGAGTACTTTTTTGCGTCTCGGTGTAAGCGCCGTGGTAAATGGCGAGCTTGTGAGTTGAAATCCTATCCTAACTATCTACGTGAAGAGAAATCCTTCAATTCCTTTTTAGACTATTGCACGCACGGAGTAGTGTGCCATTTTTCATCATAAGTCAAACAAACTACGCGATATAAAAGAAAATAAAAACCTGTTTTTGAATGACAAATGAATCTCATTCATATGAGTCCCCATTCATAATTGAAGCCCCACTTTGTAATTTCGGTCCCCTATTTCAACCCCTTTTGTAAAGAGACTACAAAAAGGTGTTTTAAATTGTTTATTTGCAATATGATTCAAAATCAAAATCAAAATCAAAAAGTCATTTATTCAGTTTAGGCACTTATGAACGTTACATTGGTACATTACACAGTTGAATTTACCACCGGTTCGGAATACACTTAAACTGAGAAGACTCCGGCAAGAAACTCAGCAAGGTTTTTTTTCTCGCGAGGGACGCGCGTCCTATTATAACAATTGATGTCATTGTTTTATTTTGGGTAAGCAATATGTATACAGTAGTACCCAACTGATATGGCTTACCGATGTACCTGCGCAGAAGATACTTTTTGTACATTTTCAAAGCGCGAGAAACCGCTATTGATCGGCAGCTGCCGCCATGTTAGCACGCGCCGTGCGGAGGGGCGTAACGCGCGAGTGAGACGGAACTAACAGCTGCAGTGTATTATGAACCTTATAGTAGTGATCTAAGGTTGATTGTAAGTTTTAAGCATTATTTCGTTAATCTTCGGGGCCATAGTTTCTTTTCTGTGCGAACGAAGATTCACGACGCGCCTTATCAGTTGGGTAATACTGTACCTAACTATTCCAAATTTTAAATCAATAACATCAGTGGTTGCTGAAATATAATACTATGATAGACGGACAGATGGACGGAGTGGCACCATAAGGGTTATTTTTACGTTTTTGTTTTGATTTTGTTTGTTTGTATGTTTAGGCTACTATTTATCCCGGGAACGCAGGTGAAACCGCGGGGACAGCTAGTCCTTCAATAAGCTTGAACTTTCGGTGTAAGATAACATCGTGAGGTTACTTTACCGGCCTAGCTGGCGACCACCCACAAGTTGAAAATCCATCGCTAACCTACCGAAGCGTACCGGCAGCTTCACTTTAGAGGCAATAAGTACCTACCCACCTAGTAGGTATGTGTGCTTACCACCTTTCGCCACAATATCTCTACTATTTCTACCACTAATATACTAAGTACTTACCTACTACATTTGTCTCTATGTTCCAAGCTACCCCTCTGCCAAATTTACCGGGCGTGAGACATAACAACTTTTTATCGATTTTATAATGTTAATTTTTATTGTTCGATACCCAAGGGGTGCCTAATGGGTAGCCATTCATCATCATCATCAGGATCAGCCTATAATGTCCCACTGCTGAGCACAGGCCTCCTTTCATAAATCAGGGTGAAAGGAAATGGGCAGATACTCCACCACGCGTGCCGACTGCGGATCGGTGGAGGAGGCTAGTGGTCAACCTACTGTTGGAGTTTTCAAGCCACCTAAAAGGCCTCCAACTAGCTTAAAGATTATCACAATTAAGTGAGGCTTTACGCGCCTTCCGAAGCACGGAAACGCTCGATTTGAAATACCACTAGGCGGTCACCCATCCAGGTACCGACCACGACGATCGATTAAGAATGGCTTATCATGCTACACCACGAGCGCTTCATCAGGGTAGCCATTACTTAGCCATAAAAAGATAACCTACCGTGCTCTTTTTGATTTCCGTTAACTTTAAGGTTTACTTTTTTTTTCTTCAGGTAAAATTAAGTTAATTTATCTAAGACACAGAAAGTACTTCTTTTCACAGAAGCGTGAAAACTCGGAAAAATACGTTTTACTATGGCTACAACGATTTTTCGCTCAGTATATAGCAAATTTTATCGAAATTGTTAGAGCCGTTTCCAAGATCTCAAAATTTATGTATTTATATATATGTCGGAGTCAGTGACAGCCAAGCGATACAAACACCACGATTAGGGTTCAGTAGTATCGGGATTCGGTGGGCGCAGTGCAGGCAATAAAACAACGTTATACCATCGCTTCGTAAAAGTCCCGTATGAGGAGAAGAAGCGACGCAACAAACTCCTCACGGGCCCAATGTGTTTATTACGTTATTGTTACGACATAATATTACAATTAAATAATCACTTCACTTCACTTCACACATGTACAGTCTTAAATAATTACAGGCTACAGAACCGGGTGTAACAATGATTGCACTGAGATGTGTACAGCTCGAGCGCTTGTGATAAACTAACTATCCCAAAAGCAATACGCATCCCCTTATAAACTCTGTTATTCACGTTATAGTCAAATCAATGTTCTTAATATTACGCATACCCTCATTAAGTCTGTTATTTACGTTAAAGTCAAATCAGTGTTGCTACAACTACTACTATTTTACCCAACCCTTGTACCACGATAATATCGTAATCCAACTGAGTCCGACCAACGATCTAACCCTCCGACATATATATATATATAAATGAATCCATATTTTCCTTGGTCACGCCATAACTTGAGAACGACTTTACCGATTTCATCCATATTTTTACCGTGGAAACAGGGCTGGCAGATGATGATAGCCTATGGTATGAAGAAGGACATTGGCTACTTTTTATTCTGGTCATGCGGGTGAAACCGCGGGAGACAGCTGTTATAATATACAAGTATTGTTCGTTCGTTCCTATTAAAATATAGGATAAATTAATGAATTAAGTATCGTGAGGAAACTAGCTCGTGGTTTGGAAGGATCTTTTGTAGTACAGCTGGCAATATCCTCGGGGACATTCGGTATAACAGCACCGCTCCAATTCATCAAAAACTTGCTATCCAAGAGACTCCTTTAAATCATGCGCGTAAAAGCAAATTGTATAATGACAAGATAAAATAGTTGACGGCTCGCAGCAAGCATCAAACTATTTCATATTGGCCCTCCTAACGTCTCTATGGCAGCTGCACTTGAGAGCCAGATCTTATTTAGGCTTCGCGTGCTTACCACCTTCTGCCACATCGTCGCGAGAAAGTAGTCGAAAACAGGTTATAAAATATAGCAGGGGGGCTAAAAAGGAAGCAAAGTAATATTCCTAACGGAATTCATTTTTTCGAATTCTCGGCAGATCCTACGTAATTTCAATATTTTTGGTATACTAGTGACTCATTATAGTCAATTAAATTCAATAAAAGATTCGGAATTGATGAATTGCATAAGATCTGCTTTAAATTCGAAAAAATAATTCCATTAGACATATTGCTTTAGCTTCCTTTTTAGGGGGTAGTTCGGAATATAAACCAATTTCAGAATAATGCGAATGTATATTAAATTACTTCAACGTAAGTACATAATTATAGTGAAATTAAACAGATACTTAATTAACTAAAACAAAGACTAATAAGTTCTATATAGAAGCTTTGGGTCACATCTTCACGAATATCGCTTATAAAAAAGTCTATCATTGGAACCATATCCACAAATGGTGTCATCAATTTTAGATCTGTATGATCCCATTCTGATCCATTTAATTTCTGAAACAAAAGTTAAGATAGTAGTCGTTCTAACTGAAAAAAATAGATGTAGAGCATAGCATAGAGAGGTAGAAAATTTTTTTTTGCTCACCTTACGTAGTACGGCAGCCAAATAACTAAATGTTGTGTTCCTGCGCGTTAGAAAGGTCACCACCGTAACTACAGCTTAAGTCAATGTTAATGAACTTCATTGAAATCTGGAGTTCTATACCTCAAGTGGGTCACCGTACGAGTCAATGGATAACTTTCTTGACTCGTCTGATATTCACGTACTTCATAAATATAATATACTAGCTTTCCCGCGCAGTTTAACCCGCATTTCCGAAGGAACTTATGTTTTCCCGGGATAAAAAGTATCCTATATGTTAATCCAGAACATATTCTATCTGTGTGCCAAATTTCATCCAAATCCGTTCAGTTGTTTTTGCGTGAAAGAGAAACAAACATACATCCAGACTCATAAACTTTCGCATTTATAATATTAGTAGGAAGTGCCTCTAGCGCACAGCCCCTAGTTGTATGAATCATAACCCTGGTCATCTTTGCCAATGGATATAATATTAGCAATATTTCTTCACGTACCTGACATCCATCGGTCTCCGGTGGTATTTCATAGTGGAATGGCGAAGTGCTGGTGGAATATGGCGCTATTATAACGTCATTCCAAGTCAACATTTTTAAGGCTTTGCTTGAATCTCCTCTCGGGTATGGATTTGAGTTTTTGCAATGATATCTTAAAGTCATAGATACAGATGTTGATTGCTTCTGAAGCCATTCTATATTGCTTATTGATAACTGAAACAAGAAAATTCAAATTTAAATTCGTTGGTTCAAAACATAGTTTACCATGAAAAAGTAGACTACAAACTACAAAAAAAAGAATCCGTAGAAGCCGTAGTCGCTTAATAAAAAAGTGCATCACAACGACTCAATGTGAATAAAAGCCACAAGAAGCAAAAATTACCTCTAATGAAAGGACATAAGAGATTTCACAAACAACTGGAAAATCGAGTGAGAGGCGTCCTCGATTATATTGACCCAGCATAAATCAATAGATTACCATGGATAGTCATAAACGATGAAAGCTACTGAGCATCGATGCTACTGAGCTACCACTGGGTAGTGATGTCAAATCCAGTGAAGAAAGTCTTGGTTGTGAAATTAATGAGCATGAGCTTTCAGTGACGGAAAACATTACAAGCAAACCATATCACGGTAGTGAGAGGTACTTTGTGGTATACGCTTTGCTGATAATCACCCTCAAGTTGGAAATATATTGCCATGCAGCCAGTATATTCCATCAGCAGTACATGAGAACCAGTTCAGGCGAAGGAAAACTAAAGACAAGAGAGGTACTTACTCCATACATATCTTCGACATTACTTTTAATTGTACTTAGCCAAAATGCTTTATCTTTGTTACTGTAGTCCCAATCTTCATAAGTCTCATTTATATTTCCAGGAGATATTTTGTTTGTTGAGAGGCATGTAGTTTTAGCCGTCATATTGCAATAAGCTTTGAAGATTTCGTTGCGGTTGAAATGATAAAATCCTGTGAAAAGTAATACGGAATAAAATATTTTTAAAACGTGATGTAAGTATATTTTCATACACAAAGTTATGAATAAAGTATTGCGTGTGTAGGCATTATAATGCTTGTTGATATTAAATATTACTGATTTGATATAATTACATAATAATTGCATTAATCTAATAAATAATTTATGATATCGGATGGAATGTGATAACTTCGTATCTATGGAATATTTTGGTTATAAATTTTATTTCCTTCTATAATTTCTATAAAATGGCAATCACGAATGCCACTTGTAAAACTAAATGAGTTTTAATTCTATTTCTGGGTATTAAAGTACAAAGAATGAAAAAATACAACTAATTAGTAAACGTACCGCTTTTGATATCAGACGGAGCATTTCTACAAGTAACAGTCGCGGGATATGATTCCGTACCGAATACTGCATCGGAATCTTCAACGGAATTATTCTCTGAAAAAGTAAATAAAAATCTTTTACCTAAATAAAAGAACTCATATAGCATAGAATTCAATAATGTATTCCTAATGTCAGTTTTATTTTCCCCAAAATTCAGCTCATGATTCCGCTCGTCGTTTTTCTCCAAGACCTGTATTCAGAACCTACCCTTCTTTCACGGTAGAGCATACTTGTTGTATGTATTTTGAAATAAATGTTTTTTCTTCTTTCTTTTCTTTTCTTTTACTTACCCTCGGAACCATTGGGAGCACAGTCACAAGTACCAGGTCGTCCAGGTCGACCAAATTCACCCGGTGGACCCTAAATAAAATATCATTGTATTAAGGCTCTGTATCAAAGAAAAAGGAGTCTGTCTTACTGTCACAGGGGCATATATTAGCAACTAAAGATGCTTTCGATTTGAAATTTTATATAGTTTTATATTACTCAGCTTTATTGCAAATTAAACAAAAACTATTTTGTTAGCAAAGGGGTCGAAACTATGTAAGAGTCCTAATTGAAATGGGGTATCATGACAGGCTCCAAATTCTTGCACTTTCGACATCGATGTCGAATAAACATTTGGGGAAAATCGTGGCGGTGTTTTCTGTCACAATGTATAAGAATTTTTAAGATATCCGCCATATTTTTGGGAAATTTCTATGCGAAAATTAATGTCGAAAATGCATTAAATCGGGGCTCAGACCTTCATTTAGCCCTGTCATTATACCCATATGAACCATTCCAAAACATGTTTTTGTATTTTATACTATTTTTTTTAAATAACCATAAAATAACATAGATGCTCATAACCTGAATGTCAATATGGAAGTTTACGTGTAAAAACGAATTTATAATAAAATGTGAAAAAAAACTATTTTGATAATTACCGGTTGACCTTTACGTCCGGGGATCTCTGGTCCTCTCTCACCCTGGTGGCATAATTGATAGAAAATTAAACAAAAATTGGTAAATACAAAAATAATGTGAAATAGAATTTTTGAAATCCTATGATTATAATGTATCGGGTCTATTCGCGCACAGATTATTATTAAAAAAATATTTTAACTAACCTCGACATTTCGACCAAGTTGAGATGATCGTGGTCACGAGGGAACTGGAAGCGGGTATCAGCGTTCCGACCCGATACATTAATATTACAATTAATTTAATTCTCGAAAGCTTAAGAAGTAGAGATTAACTCCATAACCAAACTAACAAACTTGACCACTTCAAAATATTAGTGTAGATGTAGATATAATAAAGTTTGAAAGTATGATGATAGTTTGTAAGATGTTTTAACGTTTATGTTAAATGTTTCTTGATGATGGCTTTCTATGCTGGTATGACCACGTAGCGTCCTACATTATGATTCAAACATATTATGATAACAATGCTCATTAGAACAGAAAGGATCATGTTACCAAACTCCTTTGTTTTTAAATTACTAGAAGTGTGTTAAATTATATGTCTGTGTAAAAATATTACCATGCGGCCGTCCGCGCCTTTTTGTCCTTGAATACCCTGCAATAAAAAAAGTTTGATGTAGTTCTTCTTTTTAGATATAGGCTCATTGATTTTATCACTTCATTTAGCTAATAATGTTAAGCAATAAGCGTAATCATTTTATTTTAGTTTATAAATAGGTTTTTGTTAAAAAAAAAAAACATTTTACTCTCAGCTTTTTTGTTGACTGTACTTGCATTGTCTTCCAATATAGGTACTTATGTATCCTATGAGTATTTCCCCAAGAAAAGAAAAAAAGGGTACTTATGTATGTATACCAAAAATCAAGTCCATCCGACCACTGGAAGTCGGTGAAATTCGACTTGCAAGATTTGACCCGAACATACATTGCAAGTTTAATAAAAGCTTTTAACAACGTAAAACCATTATTCAACAGGTAGTCAATATAAAAAGTGAAAGCCATAAGATTATTTCCCTTTGGGAAGTTTTAAGCGAAATTGCTCCAAGAAATATATAAAATATAATATTGTATCTATATGCTTGAAGGGAAAATAATATTTAAATAAATACCACATCTCCTGGTCGCCCTGGTATTCCTTTTAGTCCAGGTATTCCGTTAAAGCCTTGTGGTCCTACTAAGCCTGGTATGCCTATTCTCCCTGGTAAACCATCCAAACCTTCTTCTCCCTGAAAATGTTACTAAATGTATCTCATAATTTTAAGGTGATATAATAATTATTAGATTACTTAACATACAATATTAGAAATTAAACCAACATTTTAAGTAATAAAATAGTTAAAAGTCAATATTTATGTATATCTTGCGATACGTTGACTTTTTAGTATTTTTGAATAAGTCTTATACTAAAAAGTTATTCAGTTAAACCCTCGAGTTTTAAAACAAATTAAAATAAAATAATAAATACCCTTAAGCCTTTTGTATGACATGTTGAATCTGAATCGCATGTACCATCCAAACCCTACAAAATACAAAATATTATAAAAAAAAATTAAAAAGGACTACTTACGGCCTCGTATAGGAGTAATGATAGAGAAATATGGTTTGTAAAAAAGTCCTTACGCGGACAAGAAACAATCATGACAAAGGGTTATTTATTAGTCAGCCAGTCTTTTCAAATGAGATGTCGTTTGAAAAGATTAAAAAGCGAGGATGATAAAAAAAACATTAAAAAAATCTTTGATGACTGATAATATCAGGCCCCTAATTCTCACGCATTCGACTTCAATGTCGCATTAGACATTTCTTATAAAATATGGCGGTCTTCTGTAAAAATATATAGAACTAGCTGTCCCCCGCGGTTTCACCTGCGTTCCTGAGATAAAATGTATCCTATGTCCTTCTCCATACCATAGGCTATCTGAATTTCATGATGATCCTTTGAGTAGTTGAGGCGTGAAGGCGTAAACTTAGTTAGGATTTTGGATATCCAACATGTTTTTCAGCAAATGTCGAAAGCGACAATTATATCGAAGACCAAAGAATCGGGCCCCTGGAATGACTGATAAGAAAATTGATACCCAATTGCAATTTCAATTGAATGCTCATCAATGTCAAAGTCAAAATCAATTCAAGCAGTCATTGGTTGGTTGTTCCATGTTGGTTGGTTATCAAAATTAAAAAGATTATGAAATACAAAAAATAGCTGATAACTAAGCTATTTCGTAAGTACTTAATTAATACAAAAATATTCAAAAATAATATACCCTTTCTCCTTTTAAGCCCTTCTGGCCATGAGGACCAACAGGCCCATGAAATCCAGGTTTCCCCTGTAAATAAAATAAAATATTTCAATTTTTAATTTATTAACGTTAATAAATCAATAAAAAAGGTTTAGTGATTACAAATGTGGTTAAACCATCCCAAAGTAAAAAAATATGTGAGGAATAAATATATATTTAGAAATAAATAGTAGAAACATACATTGCGATGGTACAGATCAAGCAATGTTCATAATTATGATGCATAGGTTGCATTGCAAGAGCTTTTTGGGGAAGGAGGCGACACAAATTCGTCATTTTCCTCCCTCCGTCAGTACGTCACAGTCATTTTACAAGGATAGTAATATAACTACATGTTTGAGTCTGTAAATCATTCTAAATCCGAGCAATGATGTTATAGTAGGGGAGCCCACGATGCTAAATGGGGATTTACTCGAGCGTCATAGACACCTATTGGGTTGCAAAGCTTAGATGATAAGAAGAAAAAAATGTTATATAATGTATACCTTTTCATCGGTGGGGGAGAGGCTATAGACTTGCAAATGAAAATTTTGAAAATGAAAAAAAATTAAAATAATCGAGCGCGTCAGATTTTCTAAGGGGGTGTTAAGTGAACCAAAAAAAGCTCCCATTCAATAATCTGACGATTTCGTTTGCGTACTTAACCGGGTACAAGGTATCCCCATGTATATTAATCTGCCGCGCTTTAGTAAATCCCGATATCCCCGCTTGGGCTCCCCTTCTATTAGGAAAACAAAATATTTTAGAGGTACATACAAGTAGGTATTTGAGACTTATGGTATGCTATGTATAAACTATCGTTTATAAGAAAATATATTGTAAAAAATAATTTACCATTTCACCCTGGTCTCCTTTCTCTCCAATTAATGCCTTTTCCTGAGAAAACATAAAAAGTGGTAAACATGCACAGACTTAAAGGTAACTGCCAAATGGATGAACATTATTTCAAAGACAATAAATACGTTGTTATTTGTTTTCCTCTTTTTTTTTGAGATTTTTTAAAGATAATAATTTAATAAAACTCTCATCAAGACTAACTAGGCTAGACTAGTGTTGATAAGTATTTATTCCGAGGTATCTCGACGGACGATGGTATTAAGAGGCCCGATGGTGAACTTTGATTCCATGTAGTCGTGGGAGGCCGCTGGTTTTGGACAGTTACATATTTCTTCCTTTCGAAACCATAGGTTCCTGTGGTCCAGAGGCGCGTAGTTTGATTAGGGAGCTGTCCAGATACCTAATTGATTCTACAGGGGATCAAAAAGCTGGCCCTTAACTTGGGCAATGCATTAGCCTCTCAATTTGACGAGGTAACGTCGCCAGCTTATTGAAAACCCTGCCTGTGGGCGGCGATTTAAATTAAGTTTTTTTATTCAGACCAAATAACGTGAAATAATATTTTCTTATTTTTCATTTTATTCTCGTTGGAAGTACAAGAATAGATTCTATAACCATTAGTAATATTATCGATTCCAAAAAATTACGACGACTCATTGAATTAGCGTAATAATTAAAACAAATAACAACGTATTAACTTTGAAATAATGTTTAAACCTTAATAAAATAAAATTATTATGAAACATTTTGAAAAGTCGTGTTCAATAAACCCATGAGTTTTTAATATCTAACCTACAATCGATACGTTTTTGTGAATTTATTTATTTTTGTCATTTTAACATGTAGGTTGATAACTTACCAACTGTCCATGAGTATCTGAAAAGAAAAATTATATGCAATCAGACCTAGTCTTTAAAATAATAAGAATATTTATTTTAAAGACTAGGTCTGATTGCAAGGGCAAAGGCCTCCCTTTTCGTTTTCTATTAGGTATTCATAGTTTTGAGGCTTTTTGAGCCGGTCCATCTGAGACAAAAAATATTACGAAACAGCTAGGATAACAAAATGTAAGAATGAAATGTGAGAATGAAATAACTATGAAATGATTGAAATTTTAAATAATTACACTATAGAATGACCTTTTTAAACGTACTGTATGTACTAGTAGTCGTTCGAAAAATTACAACTTACGTGGTCTAGTTGCCGATGATGTGTCTTCGGATTCCTATAATAAATAAAAATGTTTACATTCTTTCAAAGTATAATATATCTTTGAGTATATTTTTAAAACCTAAATGACCCCACATTATTGAATTGCACCCATACGAAGCCAACGTGGATTGCTAGTACTAGTAACGTTACAAAGGGGTTCGAAGATTTTTGTTCGCAGCCTGGCATACTTTTACGCCATTTTGTTTTTTTGTTATTGGCGGCGCACGATGAATCGTATACTATAAAAAAATACTTGAGTGTATACTATGTCCTCATATGTCACGTTACAGAGTTATTTGCAAAGATAGATCGATGTTTGACATCTTCAATAACATTATATCACCATAAAAAAATGTACAGGATATATCCGTATTAAATCCAGTCATTTAATATCTTTAAAAATATATTAAAAATGCTATTGAAACGAATTGTAGGATATCTATACTATACTACTATAATATAGCGGAAGAGTTTTTTTGTTTGTTTGTTTAAACGGGCTAATCTCTGGAACTACCAGTCGGATTCGAAAAATTCTTTCACTAATAGGAAGCTATATTATATAGCCCGGAGTATTATAGGTTACTTTTTATCACGAGAACGCGGGTGAAACCGCGCGAGACAGCTAGTATAGTATAATAATATAATGAATCAATCTAGCTATTCTAGTACCATAGAATGCTTACAAACATATTTTTCATGGTTATTGAAGTTGTCAAACATAATTTTTTGTTGGTATGAGTCTCTCCAATCGATATATAGGTTTCATCGTGTAACGCCATTTAAGAAAAAAAACAAAATGTCGCCATGTAAAGCAAAATCTTCAAACTCTTTAAACATGCAAAAAATATTTTTTTTTGGCTTTTGCCTTTACACCATTTACGATTGATTGAGATAGTAGCAAATACAGGCTGTTGTTTTGGTCGGCGACAAGCGACTCAGGAGCGGTAGTACAAAATATATATTCCACAAAAATGGACTTAATTCCATTAAATACTGTAATATGTTGAGAAATACCTTATTCAAATTGAAATAAAATTACCGCAAAGTATGGTTACAGGCACGTGCACAGACTAGAGCTAGGCGCAAGCCGCCATCGCCCCACCCCTTTACTCCCGTTGACTATTATGTCTACACTTTAGCTTATTACATGATTTTAAAAAAAAAAAAAAAAAAATTTTATTAAAAAAAAATTAAGTATTTTTTTTATATTTTTTTAGCACCAGTATCATTTGTATTATCGACCTTGAGTCGCTCGTCGCTGACCAAAACAACGACCTGTATAAATAAATACGCTCGGAATTTCATATCGAGATTAGGCCGTTATTTGTCACTAACGAGGCCAATCTTAACTCCAATCGGTTATAAACAAATAAATCGTAGCTTTGTTTGTTTTATTAAACGAAGATAGAAAAAAAAACGTTTTTCAAAATACTTACAATTCTAAATGATCCTTCAATATGCACTGACCCTGATACAAAAAAAATGAAATTAATGGAAATGTAACGAGCTAATAATAAAAGACAATATTGTAACATTACCTGCTAAAATGATTGAGGCGGAAAAAAATAAAATTCTCAATATATTAACCCCCATTTTCGAGGACTGTTCCTAATCTTGTGGCAAAATTAAATGCTGCAAAATTCTGATATGTTAAAGTTTTTATTCTAATTGTAGTATCAAGGTGATATTAGTTTTCCTTGTTTAATTGCTAGTTATCCTGTTATGAATACAACGTAGCGTTATATATTTCTACATCACACAAATTAATTTTATTATCACACAAAATAACCATTAGCAAACCACAGGAAGTGAATTCATGTACCAAATGTGTTAATTAAATTGTTTTCCTTGGCGGTAATAATTTCATTAGTAGATAACTTATTCTTTATCAATCATAAAATTTATAAGCATTCGTTAGTTCGAGAAAATGCAATAAATTCACTGCCAGAATATTTTCTCTTCCATGAGATTCTTGAGCGTATACTCGACACAAAAAACATCTTGCGGAAGCTTGGCTCACACGCAACCGATGACGATTCAAGTGATGCAAATCAGAAAATGATGCCAAAGACACCGATGTTATATGATGACTTCTTACTTCAATCATAAAGGTGCAACAAGAGAATACTGAAACACCAAAATGCAAAAACAAAATTTTTCAGAATTTGGAATAAAGCTCTTAATTATTTTATTGAAGTTTCAGAAAACTAATATACAGGTTGTTGTTTTGGTCGGCCACAAGCGACCCAGGAGCGGTAGTACAAAATATATATTCCCCAAAAATGGACTTAATACCATTAAATACTGTAAATATGTTGAGAAATACCTTATTCAATTTGAAATAAAATTACTGCAAAGTATGGTTACTATGCACGTGCATAGACTAGAGCTAGGCACAAGCCGCCATCGCTCCACCCCTTTACTCCCTCGTACTCCCTTTGAGCATTATGTCTACACTTTAGCTTATTAAATGATTTTCAAAATTTTAATTTTTTAACTTTTATTATTTAAAAAAAATAAAGTATTTTTTTATATTTATTTTAGCACCAGTATCATTTGTATTATCGACCCTGAGTCGCTCGTCGCTGACCAAAACAACGACCTGTATATTCTATGTTTAAAATTTGACCTATTTTTTATGATAAATTATGACTATTTAATTACTTCCAGTTTTAAACATTAACCCCCTTTTTGAGACTTTGACGTTTTTCAAGCTACTGCCTCTTTAAGCTATTGCTAGATTCAAGTAAAATTGAACACCAATGCTCAAAACAATAAAGGTATACAATAGTTCAAAATTACTGAACACGTCTGGGCTGGTAAAGTTTTAGTAATGATAGCTAATTAGCCTTTTGGGGACCGACCCTTATTGGGGCGATGTTACACTGGTGCCGAAGGAACAATATATTTTAGAAAATAAATCATTGGAATTTTAAGAATCTACTTAATTATGACTGGATCTCTTAACACTTAATGAATTAGCTACAGTTATGATTAAAATACATTATGTCTCGTAAATAAATTTTACTAAAATGTGGATTGAGCAAAATCAATATTGTACCAATCAATATAATAATAAATAGTTTGATTATTACCTGCGCATCAGTCGAATTTTGAACCTGAAACTCCTCCAAAGTCACATTATAATGTGTGGATCAAGTTCAAGACAGTTACTTTTAAAGCATGCACGATCTTCTTGTATCTACTATAATAGTACCTACATGCGTTATGGTACTACATTCTTTAATGTCTTTTGTTAGGAGAAGCTTATGCTTTATCAATGATGATGATGGATGATGGTGAGCTGGAGCATTTAATTGATAAGTTATCCTTTTAAATTTAAATCAAAAATATTAAAGAACATATTTTATAAACGTAAGTAACCGGTCACTGATAAATTATAATATGTAATCTAAGTCGACAAACCGGTATACATGACCTGCCTGGTTCTGTAGTCCGATAGACGCAACACTCAGGGTATCAAGTATAATAGACCTTTCCCCTCTCCCAAATGAGCTCTGGCGACTACTGACTGGCGACCTTAATCACGCGCACGCCACGCTATAACTCACTTCACCACTGGTGGCGTTTTTTCCATATAAACGTAATCCTCAGTTTCCTCTCTGGATAATGACATTAGAGCAATGATTATTTTACCATGCAATCTGTAGGTACCACTGTATGTCTCTCGGTTGTGTTTCTTTCCATAAATGATTTTTTATAAGAATTAGGAGCCTTCTAAAATCACAAAAACTTACCATTTTTAACGCCCTTATCAGACGTCCAGCGAACAAATTTGACGAATATAATAAAAAAAAGGAAAACCGACAGACATAGCTAAAGCCCTTCTTATTATGATTCTTGTTTTTTTTTTAAATCGATCAATAGGTATAATCGGTCCAAGCTGTAGTTGTCTCTCGGGCGGGATAGCTAGGGCACAGTGCGACAGCAATAGATATGTTAAAAACCTATTTTTCAAATTTCTTGCAGCCATCCTTTCCTCTTAATTTTTGGTTTACTTAAACTTACGCTACACACAGCCTTACAATAATCTCTGTCCACGTACATATTACGGCGCAACATAATACATTATTCTGTAAGTACCATACACTGGGGAATACTAAAGTTGAGTGCGACAGGACGGTCGGCAGTAGCCCGTGCGATGAATAATTTAGATGACCCAAGCAATGTTCGCGAAATTTGGTTAGGTTTGTTTTATAGTGGTTGTGCAATGCGATCTTCAGATATAATAGCGACTAATGTTGGCTTGAATTTCTAAGTGCAAATACCCGTCCATATAAACTAATATTAATGAGACATTTTACTTTTTTTTTTTGGTTTTTAATTGTAACTTTAACTTAATTTTATGCTAGTATTATTGTTTGTATTTTTTTTTTGTTTTTTAAATTGGTATGATTTGTTGTTATTATAATAGCAAACGATTAACGTTTGCTAAACTTATAGTATTAATATTATTTTTAATGTGTATCCAAATAAGTGTATTTATGCTACAAATAAACAATTATTCTATTATATTCTACATGTTTTTTAAATTTCTCTGTTTATCCTTCCTTTTTTTTCACATGAAAGCAACTTGGCAGCAGCGTCAAATTAGAATTTATCAATGATCCAAAGCTCACTAGCGATTGAGACTTTGCATCTCCTTACGTGTGATCTACCGCTGTTGGTACAACCGACAGTAGTCTAAAGATTTATTTGACTTGATTCTCACGGCTACCTTGTACCATCGCACCTCTTGCCGTTGAAGGGAGCTCATCCTCACACATTGAGACTAAAATGATTTCGAACTGTGCAGTTTCAAAGGAGCTTCCTACTGTGGACGCTCAAATTGTGGTATATCCTCCCAGCCATGGCTTTCCCACAAGCATGCGTGCAACATGGCCTTCTTCAAGTAGAGTTCTGAATAGATTTTTGGTGGGTTAGTAACTAGAGTGATGGCCGACAGGTATTGCAAGCATCTATAGGCTAAGATAACTGTTACCATCAGGTGCTAAGTAACTTATAATTAGTCGACAGTGGCGGAAAATGTCATTGGTATATTTTTATCTCATGAACGAGACCAAAATCATCAAAAAGTATCCTAAAGTTGTTATAATATTTCCATTGCTTTGATAATTAGGTGGATGACAAGCATAATCCAAAACTTGGCGTGACTGTGAGCGTGATTATTTCTTAGTTATTACCATTCCAGCAATTTTAATAAACGTAATCATAAACGATAACTATTATTATAGTACGTGTTATCGCTGCAATCGGGTAATGTTAGAATAATGGTTTTAGTAATTATACCAAAACCACTTGGTACCTTAGGCGCCACTTTCTTTTAGAAGCACACTAGTTATAGATTTCAGTTTGTCCATCGGTTATTATTATATAGAAACTAAGCTTCGGACGTCTGAGCTTTATATTGCTTAGATAAATAAACATACTTATATAAATAAAGTTTTATTACTAAATCGTGATGCTAGTTATGTTAGTGTTTTTACATTATTAGTCGCATCGACAATACAAAATAATTGACCTCGAATTTAGCTACTCCAAATCTGAGCTCCTCATATTTTCTGTTCCAGAATTTGAGTAACCCGAAATTATCAACAATTTTAATTACTGGCTCCCAAGTACTCCCAACATTGCATTATTCTCGAAGACAAATCATTTTCTGGTTTATAAGAGGTAACACAAGATTTGTGGTGGTTAACATGAATTTGGTATATTTCTTGAAAATATGAAATCTATAGTAGGTACTATCTATCTCACTATCTCACTAATATTATAAATGCGAAAGTTTGGATGTTTGTGAGTTTGTGAGTTTGTGTGTTTGGATGTTTGTACCACAATCACGCTTCAACATCTGAACGGATTTGGATGAAATTTGGCATACAGATAGAATATGTTCTGGATTAACACATAGGATACTTTTTATCCCGGTAATGTGTTCCTGTGGGATGATTTTCAATGTTTATTTATTTGAAGAACTATAACTATATAGGTATATACAGGGTGTTTTTTTGGTCAGCGACAAGCGACCCAGGAGCGGTAGTACAAAAAATACATTTTCGAAAAATGGACGTAATTCCATTAAATACTGTAAATGCGTTGAGAAATTCCTTATTCAATTTGAAATAAAATTACCGCAAAGTATGGTTACTAGCCACATGCACTGACTAGAGCTAGGCACAAGCCGCCATTGCCCCACCTCTTTACTCCCTCGTACTCTCGTTGAGTATTACGTCTATATTTTAGCTTATTACATGATTTTCAAAATAATATTATTTTTATTTTTATTATTAAAAAAAAATAAAGTATTTTTTTAATATTTTTTTAGGATCAGTATCAGTTGTATTATCGACCCTGAGTCGCTCGTCGCTGACCAAAACAACGACCTGTATATATCCTACTGTGAAATTTGGATGGATGAATTTTGTTACTCAATCACGCCAGAACGACTCTGTATGAAATTAGATACAGAGATAGATTATAGTCTGGAATAGCACATAGATTACTTTTGAAAAATCGCACGGTTCTTATGTGATAGCATAACAATTATATCCCACAGGAACCGTGTATTTAAAAGGAGTTTCGTTGAAGTTCGTGAAATAGAGTTGTAGCGCAATTTCCTCAAGAAGGCTTGACCAATTTACACAGTAACAAAAAAGTCTCTGAAGAGGTTAAAATAAAAACAAAAAAATATTTTGGATAAACCCACGACTGTATAATTAAAAAGGATATGCTGAAAAAAAATTAAAATCCCCAGATTTGTAGTCACTTTCTATAGGACAAAATTCTCAGATTTGTAGTCACTTTCTAAAGGATTCCGAGAATATTATAAATACGGGATATTTGTGAGGTTGGATGTTTGTATCGCAATCACGCTTCAACATCTGAACGGATTTGGATGAAATTTGGCATATCTACAGAATCTAATTTATTTGAATAACTATAACTAAATATGTACATATTTATATATATATCTGGGAAAGTTTGGATGGATGGATGTGTGTTACTCAATCACGCCAGAACGGCTGAACGGCTCTGTCCCGGTCTTTTTATCCCGGAAAAATGCACGGTTCTTATGTAATAGAGTAACAATTGTAACATAAAGTTCTGTTCTCCAAATAGTTTAAAATTTAAAAAAAATCTTAAAAAACCCATGACGTTGCAATTGAAAAAGGATATATGAAAATAATTTAAAATCCCCCGACTTAAAGTAGTAACTTTTTATGATTCCGATATAGTTTGTCAAAAGGTAAAAAGGTAGGAAGGTAAATATATAGGAGATAGGGTACCCAGAAAAAAAGGTAATGTTCCCTGAGGGATAGAAACATAAATAAAACATTTTAAACATAAATAAAATAAAATATCCCAGGATATTTTATTTTATTTTTGGCAGTCCTGTTGACTAATTACGTATGTATGTATGCACAAACAAAAATTATTACATCAGTTATCCGGTTTCCATAGCTCTACTTCGTTTGGGAATTTGGGATCAGATAGGCTGTGTGTAAAAAAAACGAGGTCATCCGGCATAACAACATGATTATATCAGAAATACAGTTTTGCCATTCATCTTACTCCTTACACTTTACTCCTTACACCTTACACCTTACTCCTTACACCTAGCACTTTACTCCATACACCTTACTCCGTACACATATCACCTATCACCTTACTCCTTACTCCTTACACCTTACAGCTTACTCCTTACACCTAACACTTTACTCCTTACACCTTACTCCTTACACCTAACACTTTACTCCTTACTCCTTACACCTTACTCCTTATGCCTTACTCCTTACACCTATCACCTTACTCCTTACACCTTACACTTTACACCTTACACCTCACATGTTACACCTTACACTTTACTCCTTACACCTTACTCCTTACACCTAACACTTTACTCCATACACCTTACTCCGTACACCTTGCACCTTACACCTAACACTTTACTCCTTACACCTTACACCTTACTCCTTACACCTAACACTTTAAACTTTACTCCTTACAACTTACACTTTACTCCTTACACCTAACACCTTACACCTTACACCGTACACATATCACCTATCACCTGTCACCTTACTCCTTACACCGTACACTTTACTCCTTACACCTTACACCTTACTCCTTACACCTAACACTTTACTCCATACACCTTACACCTTACAGCTTACTCCTTACACCTAACACTTTACTCCTTACACCTTACTCCTTATGCCTTACTCCTTACACCTATCACCTTACTCCTTACTCCTTACACCTAACACTTTACTCCTTACTCCTTTCACCTTACTCCTTATGCCTTACTCCTTACACCTATCACCATACTCCTTACTCCTTACACCTTACACCTTACACTTTACACCTTACACCTTACACCTCACATGTTACACCTTACACTTTACTCCTTACACCTTACTCCTTACACCTTACACCGTACACATATCACCTATCACCTTACTCCTTACACCGTACACTTTACTCCTTACTCCTTACTCCTTACACCTTACACCTTACACCGTACACATATCACATATCACCTATCACCTTACTTCTTACACCGTACACTTTACTCCTTACACTTTACTCCTTACACCTAACACTTTACTCCATACACCTTACTTCTTACACCTTACAGCTTACTCCTTACACCTAACACTTTACTCCTTACACCTTACTCCTTACACCTAACACTTTACTCCTTACTCCTTTCACCTTACTCCTTATGCCTTACTCCTTACACCTATCACCTTACTCCTTACTCCTTACACCTTACACCTTACACCTTACACCTTACACTTTACACCTTACACCTCACATGTTACACCTTACACTTTACTCCTTACACCTTACACCGTACACATATCACCTATCACCTTACTCCTTACAACGTACACTTTACTCCTTACACCTTACACCTTACTCCTTACACCTAACACTTTACTCCATACACCTTACACCTTACAGCTTACTCCTTACACCTAACACTTTACTCCTTACACCTTACTCCTTATGCCTTACTCCTTACACCTATCACCTTACTCCTTACTCCTTACTCCTTACTCCTTACTCCTTACTCCTTACTCTTTACTCCTTACTCCTTACTCCTTACTCCTTACTCCTTACTCCTTACTCCTTACTCCTTACTCCTTACACCTTACACTTTACACCTTACACCTCACATGTTACACCTTACACTTTACTCCTTACACCTTACTCCTTACACATATCACCGATCACCTATCACCTTACTCCTTACTCCTTACACCTTGCACCTTACACCTAACACTTTACTCCTTACACCTTACTCCTTACACCTAACACTTTACTCTTTCCTCCTTACTCCTTACACCTTACACTTTACTCCTTACACCTTACACCGTACACATATCACCTATCACCTTACTCCTTACACCGTACACTTTACTCCTTACACCTTACTCCTTACACCTAACACTTTACCCCATACACCTTACTCCGTACACATATCACCTATCACCTATCACCTTACTCCTTACACCTTACAGCTTACTCCTTACACCTAACACTTTACTCCTTACACCTTACTCCTTACAAATTCAAATTCAAATTCAAATTCAAAATTATATATTTGTTAAAATAGGTCAATGAGGATGTTACAATGTATATGTCCCACTATTCACTACCACCTTACTCCTTACACCGTACACTTTACTCCTTACACCTTACACTTTACTCCTTACTCCTTACACCTTACTCCTTATGCCTTACTCCTTACACCTATCACCTTACTCCTTACTACTTACACCTTACACTTTACACCTTACACCTTACATGTTACACCTTACACCTTACACCTTACTCCTTACACCTAACACTTTACTCCTTACACCTTACTCCTTACACCTTACACCTTACACCTTACACCTTACACCTTACACCTTACACCTTACACCTCACACCCACCTCACACCTTACTCCTTAAACCTTACACCTTACACCTTCAGCGGTACAAAAAAGGAGATAGGGTACCCAAAAAAAAGGTAATGTTCCCTGAGGGATAGAAAAATAACTAAAAAATGTTTGGCGGGCCTGTTGACTAATTAAGTGTGTATGTACAAACAAAAAGTTATAAAATTATATCAGTTATCCGGTTTCCATAGTACAAGCTCTACTTCGTTTGGGAATTTGGGATCAGATAGGCTGTGTGTACCCCCTTACCCTAACTACTTCTAACTAATCTTACTTGGATGGATGTTACTCAATCACGCTTCAACATAATAATAATAATAATCATTTTATTTAAAAATACACAAGATAGTAAGGATGTACATCTATATGGATTTGGATGAAATTTGGCACACAAATAGAATATGTTCCTGATACCTTACACATCCATACATTTTATCCATGTTATGTGTTACTGTGTGATTATTTTCAAGGTTAATCACCTATCACCTATCACTATTTGAAGAACTATAACTATGAAAAGAGTTTGTTTGTTTGTTTGTTCCGCCTCAACTACTCAACGGATCATAATGAAATTTGGCATGCAGATAGTCTATGGTATGGAGAAGGACATAGTCTAGGGTGAAACCGTGGAGGACAGCTAGTACTACTATAATAAAGCGGAAGAGTTTTTTTGTTTGTTTGTTTAAACGGGCTAATTTCTGGAACTACCAGTCGGATTTGAAAAATTCTTTCACTAATAGGAAGCTACATTATCCCCGAGTATTATAGGCTATTTTAGCACGGGAACGCGGGTGAAACCGCGCGAGACAGCTAGTACTACATACATTTATCGTTATTTTGGATAATGTTGAATGATATCTTGCAAGTAGATGATGCAAAAATTAGTACCTATCATAAGTCTGACTACATATTTCTCATCTCAAGTATTTTATTTTTTTCCCTTCTACCGGAACGTAATAGAAGAACAATCCAGTGTTTTACATTAAATATTGCACAAGACTTTATTAATCAAACTAACAGAACAATTCTTCGTATAAGTGGGAACAACTATGCTAACTGGAACAAAGCGAATAGTGGGTTCAATCCAATGACTTACAAAGACAAAGGAAAGAGCTCAAAGGAGCTAGGCTTCAGGAAATTAAACTTTACATATGAGCGGGCTTAGTACTAACTTCAACATGGATTTTATAAATATTCCAAATAGGTTTCACGTTTTTGAAATTGAATATATCATTATGGTAAATATAATCTTTTATTATAATAACGAAATAAAACCATATTAACATGTTACAACAAATTGTATGTATTTGTGCTATTTTGCAATTATGTTTGACGTCTATACTTCGTCAAATATAGATTTTAGAGCCGTTAATATTATTTTATTTTCTTAGGGAAACTAACAGCTAGGTTCTTAATTAACAAAGTTATAATTACATAGATATTGAAAGCTAATTAAAGGTTTCCACAGATATAAAAATAAGTAGCAATAATAAAGTAGACAGGAGGAGGCACACACACAAGTGAACTGAATGAAACATCGTCATTAGAAATAAAATCTGCTATATGATCTGGACCACATCTGGACACTATGCACTCAAAAAGCAACACAAAATTAATATTGATTATGATGGCATAATAATTATTAAATACTCAAAAACTTGCAGATAACGGGAATATGTTGATGAGTTTAAGTTGTAGATATTAGTTTTTGGCTCGTGGTTTATTTTGCGTGCAAGTAGCCCGGATTGCCTGTGCTGTGAGTCGTTATGTCAGTTAAGTTTGTTTATTTATAAATTTATGTAATAAGTTGTTAAAGTTGTTAAAAATACCGAAATACCTCATTAACTTTCATGAATAAATTCAACAAAAAGTTTCAAAAGTCGCTGGCATCGTAGCGGAGATAAATAATGTGTACGTTAGTGACAAAATAAGAAAGGAATGTATAGAAGGATGCGACGAGGGAACAACAAAATTTCGTCTTAGTAAACGTCACCACAAAAAAAGATTGATTGATAGTCCTGGGAGTTATACGACAGGGATTTGACAATCACAAGCAAGCCTTAAAAATGGAATACTCGTAGATGTGATAGGGTTGCCGGTATCAAAACGCTAACCACTTCTGGAATGCAAGAAGAGGTTAAGTCCACGCATCCAGCTAGTTTCCATGGTCGTATGCAATTGTATGACTTGTTAATTGCAATTCACAAAATAATTAATGTTAAAAGTTCTTCTGGTTATAATCGTTATCAAATTGCACAACACATTTTATGGGTTATAGGTTTATAGGGTTTTAATTGGCCTTGACAAACAGGAAAAGAAACTAAAATTCGAATAGTAGGTTTGGCGGATAACGGAAAATATTAATAAAATACTTAATGCTCAGAGTATATAAATACTAGCTTAATGTGTGCCTAATACATTTTTGTATTCGAGCACCTTGAAAATCGTATTTTGACAACGCGCAAGTAATACCCTGGTGTTGCCAGCGTCCATAAGCGTAACCGCTTATCATCAGGTGGGACGTATGCTTGTTAAAGGTGCTGTTAACCTTAATGTAATTAAAAAAAGATGTCATGGTGGCTCGCTGACTCACAGTCAATCTGAATTATCTAGACCCACTTTAATAAATAATTGGTGACAACATCACATTGATAAGTATGTTTAATAAATTATAGGTGATAATTTAATGTAGGTACATTGAAATGAGTACGAGAGTAGAGTAGAGTAGTACGAGCAGACAATGAAATTAAATAAACTTTATAACCAATAGGTATTTATGTTGAAGTTACTAGCAAGAAGATGCCTTTGTCATTTCTAAATTAAACCAATCTCATTAATGCATATTTTGCATCTTTCTCTATTATTGGTTTAGAAATGAATTCTCCTGCTTTTCTATTAATATTTTGTATTTATAATATAGTATTATTACCTATTTGCTGAGGTATATTGTAAAGTATTTGTGTTGATTTTTGAAGCCATTCATTTTATTTATTAAAAAAACTAATGAATAATTCTGTTTGTCAATTGCTTCCAAATCAGTAAATAATTATGCTTTTGTATCCAAAAAAGAAACTGTAATGAATCGACCAATCGAATCAAAGCTCCAACAGCAAGATAAAACCAATGTGCCACACAGATAACCCTGAGAAATAAACCAAGGACGCTCCTTTTATTGTGGATTTGGAATATTTTATTTGTCTATTGAGCATTCAATCAATTCATATTTTTCCGAAGAAACTCGAGTCTCTGTGTGAAGCTTCTACTGATTTCAAATACGGAAAGATGGAATGAATTCCAAGTACTTTCGTTTCAGATAATATTTTATCTAAGCATTCTACATCATTGATTTTATTCAGCTATGAGTGTTATTCTGGGATACTTAGGTGCCGTATTTTGAACCTAGATTTTAGAATCTTTAAATGGTTAGTTTCAATCGCGTTCTCGTGGGATTTAATGGTGCGTCCACGCTACGCTAACCGAGCATGAGCCGAGCCTCTATTCGTTCATTGCTCGCGATGTCAAGTGTGGACGCTTCATCATCATAAGGCTATACTTAGTGTCCCACTGCTGAGCACAGGCCTCCTTTCACAAATGAGGGCGAAAGGCAATACTCCACCACGCGTGCCCACTGCGGATCGGTGGAGGTAGGCTAGTGGTAAACCTACTGTTGGAATTTTTCAAGCCGCCTAGAAGGCATCAAACTAGCTTAACGACTATTGTGATAGTCGTTAAGCTAGTTGGATGATAAGTTAAGCTAGTTAAGTGATGACCAACGGCTTTACGTGCCTTCCGTAGCACGGAAACGCTCGATTTGAAATACCACTAGGCGGTCACCCATCCAGGTACCGACCACGTCGGGGGTAGCTTAACTTTGCCAATCGATTAAGAATGGCTAATCATGCTACATCACGAGCGTGTAGCGAACCACTACATAACGAAGTTCACACGCCGATAGATAGATGGCGCGCCGCCACATTATCCTGCATCGTGCATACATCGCGCATACAAGCTCACTACATCCTGCATCGCGCTTGCGAAGATTTCTCGGCGATCTGCATATATACAACTGTCTGACATGTATTGTTGGACCGCGGTCCCCAGGCACGATGACCCAGCCTGGCGGAAGATCTTCCCTTATAAATGGAGGTGTCATCCACCTTGCACCTCCATAAGCGCTTCACCATTATGTTTCTAAAAAGTATCGTAGTTATGATCTACATATAGGATAGGATTTCATTGTCTATTAGCTGTTCCCCGCGGTTTCACCCAGTGTAAATAGTAGCTTATGTCCTTCTCCATACCGTGTTAAATTTAATCGTGATCGGGCGTAATATATAAACAAATTGCCTTTCGCATTTATAATATTAGTAAGGATTTTCTATGGATATTTTAAATAACTTATGATAATCTTGTGTCTCCCGACCTTTCAACGCCTCTCCAAACCACACTTAATTTATCATAGAACTAAATGCTCGCTAATGACCTACTAAATTATTCTATTTCTAACACGTTTAGAACACTACACGTCGGCGACGAAATTTCAATATAATCACCAACGTTACGGCTACAGTCCGATCATGAGCGACTTGCCGCAACTTTTAAGTAATTTTTATTTCATTTTCAAATTTTATTTGAATTATGCGTTTGCTTTTAACGATAATTTTGATGTTTTAAGCTAATTTTGATGATTAAAGTAATCCTATTAGGCATACCCTAGTTACTTGAACCTGACAAGGCATTTTTTCGATAAGTAAAGAAAAGAAAATATGTGAAAATGCGCCATGTTATCCCCAATTCGTTAATCCTGGTGCCATTCTTCTATTTCTACTGAACTGATTTAGATTTAGCACATATTTAGATTGATCATATATACTGACTTGGTCGACTTGAACTTTGAGTACGCACGGCTACAGATCAAGCTATACATTTCCAATCAGCTGACCTCTCATTGCAGGGAAATCCTATACAATGCGAGATCAGCTTATACTGGAAATGTATAGCTTGATGTGTTGCCGTGTGTACCTAAAACGGAAAAAAATAAGATCCCTAAAGGAAAAGGGTAAACACGTGGGCCAAAAGCCAGTTTAACATTATATTCTAGTATTCTCTTTTCCCCGAAAACAGTTACGCACTCATTCATCTTACCCCCATACTCATAAACTGTTATTTAACTAATATACTGTTTAAAGGGTCACGTAAATAACGCCACTCTGTGGTCATTGTCAAATAATGTGACATTATTTACGTGACCATTATGAGTAAGGGTGTAAGTGTTTAAATATCGAATTATATGTATTTAATATTTTTTCCGCTCCATACACGGACATTTAACACTCGCTTACAGTGATAACATAGCTTCAAGGATTAATCTTCTAGCGCTCATTTTGTTCGTATTTACCAAGAACTGCTTGAGGCATAGAGGTCGTATAACGTTATCAAGGTCTCCATCAATTCTTTGAGGACATTTCACCCAAATTGTTACTATTAGAGCCTGAGCAAAGGCTTCCACTTCATGATAAAAGCAGAGACTGATGATTGTACTTTTGTGGTTTGTGAAATGGAGTATGAACTCATTTATTGGATGTTAGTACTTTGACTCTTATTATTAAGGTGCGAGCTCGAGTAAGAGTTCGTCCATCTGCAATACATCACTGTTTTAATAAATAAAGGAGTTACTTGTACGCAACAAGAAATCCAACAGGCATGCATGGTGTTCGGACAAATACTGCTTAATTCTGTTAGTTAAATTGGTAGAATTCTTTGTGTTCTTGTGCGGTATTTCCGAAAGACCTAACAAGAGCTAAAATATGGTTCAGTTTTTAATGACGTATCATTAGTATGCATTCACATACTCTTGTAAAACGGCGTCGAACCCTAATCGTTTTTCCCAGATGTATGCAAACAATTTTACCATTTACCAAAGACAAATCAAATATCAAAACATTCGCTTGATCAAATCACGTAATGAGATAGCAATACCTAGTATTTATATACTCTGAGGCAATACCATGAGATCAGTTTTTCTATTTTCGTATTTTCATTTCCATTTAATTCTGCAAATGAATTGGACTTCAACCAATCGCACCATTCTAACCTGTTTACCCTGGGGGTTATTTGTACCTTCGATTTTATCAGCATGAACGAGGTTGGCGGTAAATTTCTGGCTATAATTGGAATATAAGGTATATTGTTCCATAGATTGGTATCTCCAGCTTTTATTGCTCACTTTATTACCAATTATGACTAATTATATTATATATCTCCAGAATGATCGAGGGTTTTATAGCCTCGTCCGTAATTATATCATTCGTTTGATGAATAAATAAATTCCCGCACGGGTCATAAAACACCGGAGCGTTTCGTCGATATTGTATTGTTATTTTATTATTTTTCTACCTTTATATTTCTTTATTAAATCCAAATTATTTACACACGATTGATACCTTTGACGTTCGTTTTGTGAATATATCGATTTTATTCAAATGAAATATTTTTGCGTTGAAATTATGGACGTATAAAAAATCAGGACGGACCACCTTCTTATAAGAAAGTGAAACACATACTTCTTACGTATGTGTGAGTAAAATCAGTACTGGCCTAAGCAGGCACAAGTGATACTGAGCCTTAATGTCACTGTCGAACGTCTCAACTCAATGCGAAATGACAACCTTGTGTGAGACTTGTAATTATTTGGAAAAAAAAGCCAAACATAGTCAGATTGTCCAAAAAATATATAAAAAATGTAACCTTGCTGAGTTTCTTGCAGGATTCTTCTCAGTTGAAGGCCGAGTTCCGAACCGGTGGTAACTTCAGTAAATGTGACCTTCATAAGTGCCCTTCTGGGGCCTAAATTGAATAAATGGCTTTGACTTTGACTTTGATTTAAAAGACGGCCCGGCTTACTTGGGGTGCTTCATTTCATATAAGGCGACACTCCGTCCCGATTTTTTTATACGTCCATGCGGTTGAATTATTTTTAATAAAAAAAAAATATCATGCTATTTATAAAGCAGCGGCAGCGAGCCAACAAGTTACGATAGCAACTTTTTTTTACAATCTGCTTAAAAGAGTAACACCCTCGACAATACCTCTAGATTCTGTGAATACATTATCTCAAATAATTCAGAGCAAAGGGTAAAGAACAAACCCAAGTACCTAAAGCTCGCCTACACTTGGAGTGTTAACTATAGATAGATAGATAGATAATACTTTATTGTTACACAAAAACATATTATTACAAACAAAACTTAAAACTAACAGTGAAAGTGCTACAATGGGCGGCCTTATCACTAAAAGTGATCTGTACCAGGCAACCTTTGGATGGAGAGGAATTGAAATAAATATTAAAATACGGGGGTGTACAATAAAACCTAAACAAAGAATAAATTAATAGTAATAAACATTAAGACATAATAATATAAACTAAATAAAATAAACTAATATAAACAGAAATATGCATATAAATATATATATACATACAGATAGATAATATATACCTACTTAGAATATACAATGCAAATACAAACAAATACATATACCTATATATTATACAGGGTGATTTCGAATTACTTAGCTATTTTTAAGGAGTCTCTCATTAATAAAAAATAAAAAATTCATGTTTTATTTTTAGATATAATTTTTATAGAAAAAAATAAAGTTATGACGATCCAAAGTTTTCTCAAAATTACCGAAATCGTTGGTCGTACCGCGCGCCAATACGCTACGTCACATAGCTGTCAACAACCGAGAATGTTAAATACTGCCTATGTATACGAAAACACGAACACCATCCAAATTAAATATCCTATACATCACTCTCGGTATTCTTACCCGTTTAAAATTTATAAAATGAAGCCACAAAAATACAGTAACTCACTTTTTTTATTATCTCAATTACAAACATACTCATCGTATCACAATTCTAACATTATACATCGTTGTAACACTTTAAAACTTTAGGGCCAACTTAAGGCTAATTTAAAATCACATTGAACTGAATATTGCAGTTTATTGACAACTTATTATTTGGTTTTAAATAACACACTTCCAGTGAGCTGCAACCACAGAGCGCACAGTTGTGTGGGGTGGCGGGCGCTGCGCGGCATCGTGTGTGAGGCAGAAGCCCTTCATTGATCAAACTGATAGTGTACTCCAGAGAGTTCCATAATTATTCAATTAAATTTAAAAATATTTTGTATCACCCAGAAACGACTGTTGGTCTTCTAAAACGTTGCCCTAGCAACCAGTAACCAGGGAATACCTGCGTGCGCAACTAAAAATTTTTTTTTTCATAATCAGAAATTATTTCAAATAGGTTGACATGAAGTATTAAGCTGAACGCACACCTAAACACGCCGTAGCAATTTTTTTTGTATTCTTTGTATGAAATTAAAAGAAAAGGGAAGAGAGGTTTCGTATAAGGACGCTTCCACACGTCAAACAATCGGTAGTCCAATTGTCATTCCGATTTGAGGCCTTTAGAGCGGCTTTGTAAGACGAGTGCTTTGTCAGTAAAGAATTCAAATGAGAAGAACATTTGAATGTCTCTCAGTCTGACTTGAGGCCTTTAGAGCGGCTTTGTAAAACGAGTGCTTTGGTAGTAAGGAATTCAAATGACAAGAACATTTGAATCTCTCTCTGTTCGATTTGAGGCCTTTAGGGCGGTTTTTTAGGACATGTGCTTTGGTAGCAAGGAATTCAAATGCGAAGAACATTTGAATCTCTCAAATCGAAAGAATTTATTCTCTTATAAAATTGAATCCACCGACTGACATCAGACATTTTTAGCGAAATAGGCAATTTTAGAGTTTATTTCTAGGATAGGTTCGTTTAAGGGTTATTAACCAAGTCAAACGTTTTAAAAAGCTATCCTGTTTTCTGCTTACAAAGCTGACATTCAAGTTTTCTTCTCTTTTCGACATACAGTTGGCCGGCGATTGTATGATGCGTGCGGGCTGCCTAATGTATTGTTAATAATTAAGGAAAGATAAGTTTCCTCCTTAGTGAAAATGAAAAATAGAATTAATTTTAGAAGATTTTAGTGAATGACAGATTCGATTCAATGACAGTTTTTATTAATCAAAATACTCGAAATGTAAACAACATTATGAAGAGTTTATTCCTGATATTACTTAATTTTATGAATGGAAATTGGAAAAATAATATGGTGAAATTTTAGTAGGTATTAAACACAATTTCCACCTAGTGCGCGTTACGAAAGAATTCACGTATTTCCGCAGCATATTTCAATGTTCCGGTGACGTCTACCAGCTGAAGTTCAAGGTCATCTACTTGTTAACGTTATCCAGCAACGTGGAGTATTTAGGATATTCTTACGACAAAATTATGGAAAAAAAAAGGTTCTTTTTTTTGCACGGATGTGTTCTATTAGTGATTCTGATCCGAGGGAAAAAAAATAGCCAAGTAATTCATAATCACCCGGTATATATGTCGGAGTCAGCGACAGCCAAGCGATACAAACACCACGATTAGGGTTCACTGGTATCGGGATTCGGTGGGCGCAGTACAGGCAATAAAACAACGTTATACCATCGCTTCGTAAAAGTCCCGTATGAGGAGAAGAAGCGACGCAACAAACTCCTCACGGGCCCAATGTGTTTATTACGTTATTATTACGACACAATATTACAATTAAATAATCACTTCACTTCACATTACTTCACTTTACACATGTACAGTCTTAAATAATTACAGGCTACAGAACCGGGTGTAACAATGATTGCACTGAGATGTGTACAGCTCGAGCGCTTGTGATAAACTAACTATCCCAAAAGCAATACGCATCCCCTTATAAACTCTGTTATTCACGTTATAGTCAAATCAATGTTCTTAATATTACGCATACCCTCATTAAGTCTGTTATTTACGTTAAAGTCAAATCAGTGTTGCTACCATTTTACCCAACCCTTGTACCACGATAATATCGTAATCCAACTGAGTCCGACCAAAGATCTAACTCTCCGACATATATAACAAATACACATATATACAAAACTATAAACAAACATATAAACAGCTAGTGGGACAGATAAAACTTCTTGACCTGGTTTTTAAAAATATTTATGGATTGTGCACGTCTGACTTAAACTGGCAAAGAATTCCATAGACGAACAGCTTTAACAGTAAAGGATTTGTCATAAAAAGTGCTGGTATGTGCAGGCATTCTAAGAACTAAGTTTACTGATGACCTTAGCGAGTGAGAACAGTGGAGGAAATCAAAGCGTTCCTTGAGGTAGCGCGGGGACGAGGGATTGAACAATATATTGTAAAGTAAGGAGAGTATATGAGTATACCGGCGAAGTCTAATAGGAAGCCACTTGAGTTGAGAACGAAAATGGGAAACGTGATCATATTTGCGCAAGCCAAATATGAATCTTATGCAGAAATTTTGAAGTCGCTCAAGCTTATTTAATTGGTCCTCTGTGAGACCAATTAAATAAGCGTGTGTGTTAACTATCTTAGACAATAGAATAGGCATGTACATTATACATATATTAAGTAGTTTTTCATTCAACTCCTAACAATTTAAAATGAGCCTCAGAGTGTGGTAAACTTATACTACATAGGATAGGTTGACGAGCCCGCATCTTAAAACTTTTTCAGCCAGATTGTGCAAGAGGGACGAAAATGGGAAAGTTAATGAAATGGCAATGGGGGCTATGTAGGATAAGAGTTGACTTGTTCTAACAAATTATAAACTTGTAGGTACTATACAAGTCCGTAATTTGTTTGAAAAAGAAACCAATTAACTTTTACATTAGGTACTTTTGAGATTTAAAGGTTATGAATATTTATGTAGTTACATTATAATAGGACTTATTTAGATATGGAATATTAAAATACTAATGTATTAAAAATAATGCGGAAGGAATGCTTTTTACTCAATCAAACCGTAATAGCTGTTTGAATAAAATTGATGACACATACCAACCCTGGGAAAATATTTAGTATCCCAAGAAATCACTAGATCCCTCGGGATCCTGGGTAATTTAAATACCCGGGACGAAAACTAGTTTTACATAAATAATGTGATACCTATTTAACTATCAAAACATTTCTTGTTATGTATATGATTTTGTTTTTTTTGTTTACATTTGGCAATTTTTTGCATCAGTAGCATTGAGTAATGGTAGCAAAAAAATCGGGGCCACTAACAATTCAAGTTCCAAAGCTCCAGGTAAGATTGAATTAATACATTTTATTATTGTTCCCAACTAAATTTAATTTTGTGAAGTAGCACTTTAGTAACTTTTAGTAAGACAAGCAAAATGGATATTTTACTGAATGATACTTGAAACTTAATTAAGTTGAACTTACGTACTTCAAAGTCTGTCTTATGTAAGGTTACTAACATTGGGCCTTAAACTTAGCAGTTGTTCAAATAGATGTACCTACTGCTCTATTTTCTACCAATCTAGACAATATCTCGAAATGGAATATGTTATATTATTAATATTATTTATTCACAAAAAATAAAAACAAGTCTGTATTATAAAGCGACTAAAAAGCCAAAGTTCATAATTGATTTAATCGAGTTTAATACTAACAAACAATGAACCTACAAAGGAACTTTACAAAAAACCGCAAGCAACGTATTTTTTATATTTTCCTTCCGAAACAGAATATCAACAAATTAGTTCAAGCGTCAAATTAGAATCGGTTACCTCCCGGGTGCTAGGTATATTTCATTTCATCGTTCCTCTACTTCCACCTTTGTCTAATGAACCAAATGAAATTCTAACTCTGAGGATATATTTTCCTTGTTTACCTTTTCCGACCCTTTATGATTGTTTATTTGGACTAACAACAGGTGTTATCTTTACAAAGTATTTGAGATATAACTTTTCTTGAAAATTTATTGCATAAATTGGATTCAAATATACCTAATAGCAGTAGACTTGCAAATATGATCTTTTATACAGTGGACCAGCCATCAAAAATCGACGGTCCGGTTCGCTTGGTTAGCAATATACTTACTTCTCACAGGTCATGGGTTTGATTCCCACCCAGGATATTTTGTGTACATGGAAACCAGATACTTGATACTACTTTTGATTAAGGACAAACCTTACCTCCATAGCCTCCACGAGATAAAAAGATTTCCTCTCACCAACAGACTTAAGAATTTTTTGCTACGATCTTTAACTTTTGCAAACGATCCTTTGAACTGATGTGGATCTACAACATTTTTCATTATTTCAAAGCAAACAGCAGAAATTTATAAGAAACACAAATTCTTTCTCTTCTAAAAATGTATACTAATGATAAATTAGTTCATGTTCCAAGCTATTTATGGAAGTGGAGAAAAGTGCAAGAGTCACCGGTCATAAAGATAAACAAGTCGCTGCCACTTCTCTAGATCATATTATTTGTACCTGGGCGACCTAGCTTTGCTCACCGTTTTCCCAGAGATCCCTAGATAGATTTTTGCCCCCAAAAACCCGCATATTGCAATTTTCATATAAATCTTTGGAACCGTTTTCGAGATCTCAAAACGTAATATATACCTATGTATTTATATGGCTTGTTTAAAAGTATATACTAGATAATTCCTATTTAGTATGTAACTAAAAGCCGCAGGATCTCAAAGATCCCAGTTTTAAGTTTTGACGTCAGATTTGCAAATTTGCATTATCGACCTAGCGGGTTACCAAGAGTGACCTACTACTGCGCTTTGGTTTCCTCACGATGTTTTCCATGTATTTGAGCCGAACACATTTTGCCACGGCATGCTAAGTCGTTACTACTGACCTATCACCAGCTAATTAATACTCTATCTGTTAACAGAGGTTTGGTAATTTCTACGTACCCAACTACCCGTGTAGTCAGGCGCAATTCACAATCTCTACATAATTTATGATTATTGATGTAGCTTTAGTTAGCTTCATGCTGTAGTCAGCTTTTAATCCCATCTTAGCCACCTCAATGCAACGTTATGCACACAAAATAATCCGCAATGCCAATATGACTAGTGCTTGTCAAGCCGATTGAAACACGATAATCGACACGAGACGTTGCACCTGCAGGCACTCGGAAAATGATCAAGTAGGAATGCATACATCGCGAAGCAGTAATCGATTACGTATTAAGTGTTGTGCAAGCCCGGATTATAATGGATGTACATATAATTTATCTACATTTAAAATCTTATCTTCTCCCAATGTTTGGTGGTTCAGTTTGGCCGTCTGGTAATGCCTTTACTCACGCGCTGGTACACAACATAAAGTTATTTGGCTGCGTATTCTGTAAGGAAGCGCTCGTGGTGTAGCATGATTAGCCGTTCTTAATCGATCGGCAAAGGTCGTGGTCGGTACCTGGATGGGTGACCGCCTAGTGGTATTTCAAATCAAGCGTTTCCGTGCTTCGGAAGGCACGTAAAGCCGTTGGTCCCGGTTATCACTTAATTATGATAGTCGTTAAGCTAGTTGGATGCCTTCTAGGCGGCTTGAAAAATTCCAACAGTAGGTTGACCACTAGCCTACCTCCACCGATCCGCATTGGGCACGCGTGGTGGAGTATTGCCCATTCCCTTTCACCTTCATTTGTAAAAGGAGGCCTGTGCTCAGCAGTGGGACATTATAGGCTGATGATGATGATGATTCTGTAAGGTGGAGGCACTTCCCCAGTCGAGTGGCTCTTTGAGTAAATAAACGCCACGCTCCACCTCTATTATATCGTCTCATGTGTCATGTATACTGTTTAAATTGCTATATTATTCTTCTACTATTAATTTTAATAATAAAAGCACATCAAAATATTAATAATAGATAAGCATAAACATAAAAATACGATAATTTAATGATATAATGAAGATAGAGCTAACAAATTGCTTTTTTCATGAACCTTCATTACCTTTGTATAATCAAACTTGGTAGCCTTAATGAAAATATGCCCTATAGCAAACATTTATTTAATGAAAATGTTGTCTTCAGTATTTTCATTGCGTTGGTTTTAAACTAGGATACAACTTGACTGAGATAATGAGCATTAGAAGATAGAAGGAAAACGGGTAAGAGGTATAGTCTGGCATACGAAAGTAGAACTTGAAAAAGCGCGGCAAATTAAAAACAACTAGATGTGGTATCACTAAGTATAGTAGAAATAAATTGTTTTGATACTTTACAAAAAAATACGGAAAAATATATGGAAAGATGTTTGAGTGATAAGCGACCGTAGAAGTTAATTTAGCATATTGTAGAACATTAACGTTATCGAAAGAATGAGAAGGTGGACACTCTAACACTGATTTAGCTATAAAGCCATTATGAATAAAGGGTTAGTATCAAAACTGGTTCTGGTAAACTAGTTGACACTTTATATGCCGGGTGACGAAAGTGAAATTAATAGAATGTTGCCATGTAAAGAGTTTCAATTACAGTCAGGCTCAACTTTCGTTTGTCAGACTATAGCTATGGAAGGGAAAAGTAAATGTCCTGTCATATAAAGAGGTACCTATAAGAAGTCACTATACCAGCAACACATTATTAATATAATTTCCACTTAACTACCTATTACTTGTATACTATATACTATTGATAAACAGCTAGAGTCATCCTATTTGTTTTAGAATATAAATATGTTGTAAAAAATATAAATCCTAACTTCCTAACTAATTATAAATGCGAAAGTGAGTTTGTTTGTTTGTTACGCCTTCACAACGCCTTCTCAACTACTCAACGGATCATCATGAAATTTAGTATGCAGATAGCCTATGGTATGGAGAAGGACATAGACTTTTTATCCCGGGAACGGGAGCCGGGAGCTAATGTCATATATGTTGGCAGAGTAAGCACCTTTTCGACAAGGATCATTCATCTGAAGTGTTTTCAGTAAAAACAAATTATAGTTTTCAATTTGAAAGGCACTAATGGCCTGCTGAATAAACTTCTGACGTTAGTTAATGCAGGTATACTTTACAGTGTACTCAAGCCGTTAGACACGTGTCTTTAGGGTAACCATGAAGGTAAAGTGAAGGTAAGGATTTTTAAAATCAATAAAAATATTTGAATTAAGATAAACACATATTTGAATCTAAAATGTAAACAATGCAATTTGCAATATTTTTGTAAAGTTACATTTTTTTAAGGGTTTTTTTTTAAATCATGTCAAATGTTCAGACAAAATAACTTTACGAAGCTAGAGATATGTTGCTGTTTTTTTTGACAAGGACTAATTTGTATTGGCTCATGGAGCTTTGGCACCCTTACGTGGACAAACTGTGTTGCCGTTACCGCACTTTTATTTAAGTTCTGTTGCAAATAAGTTTATTTGCCCACTGGATGTCTCTGTCAAACTTTCTACAAATACAAACACGTTCACAGCTTCTAGAGTTTTAACAGAAATTATCCTAACTTTGACAATTTCGTGGCCAACCCACATAATGTGATACTAGACAATAAACCTTGGAATAAGTGTACGAGAAAAGAAATAGGGCTCTTAACAAGTGGAGGTTTATTTTACACACTTTAAACTGTCTGGTTTTATTATCATATTGTTTTTCAAGATTATCAGATTTCATTCACTTCTCCACTATATTAGGTAGCACCATACCTACTACTATTAAGTCATTGAAATATATCAATCCAAACTATTATTCTAAAATCTATTTTGTTTGTTTGTTCCTCGTATTATTATCGGAGAGTGGGCATGGAGTATGTATGATAAGCGAAGCGACCCATAGGATTTTCATTTAACTCGGTTGTCAAGCTTGGGTCGAGGGGTGGCCTAGGGTTGAGCAAAGTACCTACAATTGTCATGAATTTTTGTCTAGAAATCATTACCTGTAACACAGATTACTTCCCACATAATATTTGAGATTGATAAAGTGCTCAAGAGACAGCAAAAATGCTAATTAAATGTCAGGCATCTTTGGTAACATGCGGGTCTTAAATATGGAGACCTCTCTTCACCTCATTGGGGATTAAGAGCATAGACATCTTTATGTATTCTGTTAATTGATGATACTAAAAAAAGTATGATGTACAATATGGTATAAACCCTTCTGAATTTTCTAGTGATCCTTTGAGCAAGACATCATTGGGGAAATTCGGACAAAAAACTAAAAGGTTCAAAACTAAGCAATAACTTGGCAACCTTATAAATAAATAAGTAATGGAAAAGCCAAGGAAAATCTCCAAGGATTATGGTTTTTGATGTTATAATAAATGTTCTTGCGTAATAAAATGACAAGGAGCAGTCCCGTAATATAGATTTCGCTTTACGACGGAATGAAGAATAAACAGTGGAAAAGAAAATTGCGTGAAGAGCCGCAGACATGAAGATTCTCGTAAAACGTAATGAAATTCACAAAATTAATCCATTTGGGAAATATGATTCAGTCAAGCACGTAGGTTATTCAAACTACTTACATACTACGCGCAACGTTATCAAGCGAAAATTGTAATTTTAAATTAAATTGTGTGAAAAGTTTTCGTGTAGAATGCGAGGAGAGCTTTAGCTAATTAAGTTTGTTTTTTTTTATAATTAAATTGGCTTGGCTGTCTAAATAATTTATACTATACTTAAATAAATAAATACATATTTTTTGTAATAGATTTTACCGCAACGATAGCTCAGTGATAGTGATGCCAAGTGTTGAAAGTGAAGTCATGTGTTCGAATCCGACTTTGTTGTACCCGTCTGGCTGGCTCACATAAAACGATCCTTTATGTTGAATAACTTTTACAATAGGCTATCTCAGAAATCAAAAATATTCTATTAGGTATTTTTTTTACGAGCATTTTTTTTCCTTAGTAAGCGCCTTTGCACATTATAAGAAAATTTCTTTTGTCTTATCAGACACAAGACATAAAATGTATGGGCGTGTCTGATCAGACATTTCTTGTAATATGCACGGTCTCATATAACCACCAGAGCGACTGAATGTCTTATAAGACACAAGACATTTTTCTTATTATGTGCAAAGGGGCTAAAGGTTGTTCTGAGTAACAAACCTGACATGATTTTGAGAGAATTTCAACAAACAGTATGCACCCTATGCTTTAACTAAATTGTGTGTGTAATTGATTTGCACCAAACATGGCATATTTTTAGACATAATGTTTTTGATGCCATATAATCGTAAATCAGAATCAGAACTACTTAGGGTCACATACAATCACAATCTGTAGGAAAGGTGACCCATCAAAATATCTTTATCTATCACAGTCAGACCTCATATTTTATGGATGACCGCTCCCAAATCCTTTGCGGAGACAAAAGCATTTTCTTGTTTGCTCGAGAGTTTGCGGTCACAAAATTGCTGAAGCATTCTCTCCAAACTAAACCGCTTGAACGTCACTTCCACCCTCATCAGACAATCGTGTAAACAATTCAGAAAGTGAATCCTTGAGTCCTTTTACCCAGTCTGATAGATTATTCGATGTCTTTATAAATTAACTAGCTTTCTGGCCCGTAGTGTACGGAAATATAACATGAAATGTCCTTTCTTTTACACCCAAGCGCTATAAATACTTATAAAAATACTTATAATACTTCTAAGATACTTATAATACTTATAAGATCAACGCAGAGCTTATACCTACCTACTACATGTCATAGAACTGAGAAATCGAATCGAATTGTGCGCTATAAGCTGTATAGCTTATAGCGCACAATTCGATTCGATTTCTCAGTTCTATGACATGTAGTAGGTAGGTATAAGCTCTGCGTTGATCTTTCATTATCAATCTGTTAGGCCTTATTCTAAAGTATAAATAAACAACATAAATTTATTTGGGATAAATAACCAGTGGATAACAGCTTAGGGTTACGGTTGAAGCGCTCGTGGTGTAGCATGATTAGCCGTTCTTAATCGATCGGCAAAGTTAAGCTACGCCTGTCGTGGTCGGTACCTGGATGGGTGACCCCCTAGTGGTATTTCAAATCGAGTGTTTCCGTGCTTCGGAAGGCACGTAAAGCCGTTGGTCCTGGTTATCACTTAATTGTGATAGTCGTTAAGCTAGTTGGATGCCTCCTAGGCGGCTTGAAAAATTCCAACAGTAGGTTGACCACTAGCCTACCTCCACCGATCCGCAGTGGGCACGCGTGGTGGAGTATTGCCCATTCACTTTCACCTTCATTTGTGAAAGGAGGCCTGTGCTCAGCAGTGGGACATTATAGGCTGATGATGATGATGATGATGATCCTTTTTGAATAAAAGAGTGTCCTGAAAAATTCTATTGAGTGCGTCATTTACATTATAAAAAAATATTGGACACGTACCTATTTTTTTTCTTTTGTCAATTTTTTATCATTTTACGACGGTATGGTGTAGTGAAGTTCCATGTGACGTCACGACATGGTACACTTTTCACAAACAATTTACGTCAAGAGCCCCCTACCCGAACTTTGATGCGCTTTATCTTTGTCATTTATAATTGATTTGATAAAGCAAACATTTCAAATATTATTATTTTTACGCAGCGCAGGCCGCAACCCTATTTCAGGAATTGTGAATTACTTACTATTAAGGAGAGTGGGTTCGAGTCATTTCTTTCTTGTTTATAAATATAAATAACATGAACCTGGAAATCAAACTTCTGTATTCTTCGAGCTTTACACATTTTTTTTTAATTGATCTCCTTCCTTGAAGCTTTACTAATCGCATACATAAAACAATAAATGTTCTTAAACAAACATTCCACATTTAACGTAAGCTTGAGGAGCTTACTTACTCGTAGGTATATGTATGAATCCCAAAATCCCTTTAAGATTACAGCAAAACTTCATCAGGGATCATTACAGACCGAAGTGCTTTGAGATCGTTTGCAAAGTACAATTTCGTAATGCAAATAGCACATATAGTACTTTCTATCCTATCCTACTAATATAATAAAGGGCAAGTGTGTTTGTTTGTATGTTTATTTATTAGCTCTTGACGCCTAAACGGAACAACCAATCGTGATGAAATTTGAGACGCATGTAGATCATAACGTGGAATAACACATAGGATACTTTTTATCCTGGAAAAACCTAAGATTCTGTGGAATCGGCGCCTTAAATAACATGTTGTATAAAGTTTAGACTGATGATTTTCAATACAAAAGCAATCTAATGTAACCAAAACTCAAGTTCCAGACATGTGTTGGAATTACAAACATTTGTCCCAACCCAAACAAGTACAACAACTGGAGTGTTTCAGATTAGACCATTAATCCTGAAAATTATATACAGACATCGCTAAGCGGTTACTAAAGTACTTCAATTACTTGAAAATGACATACTCAGGTTTATGTATAACTGAACAAAACGGAGCGTAGTTGTGACACGGATACAGGGAAAATAGCAGGCCTTTGTGGGGTTTAGCCTGAAGCTTCAAAGTTTGCATATAATTAGTGTTCACTGGACGTTTACACAAGACTTTAACCAACTGAACTGTTGACTCGGCGAGTAAAATTATGGAAATGTAACTTTGTGAATTGAAACTTGCGATTTATACTCGTAGATGTTTATGTTGACCTTACCGAAAGCTCAAGCTCATTGTAGGATTCGAACCCAGGACCTTCGTCTGAATTCTCGTCTATAGTAGATTATAATAAAACAGTTTACAGACTGTTGAAGGTAAGAACATCAAACTTTTGTTTTAAGTCTCCAATATTATATTCTGCTTAAGAATTCGTTTATAGGATAAACCTCTTAAAGTAACCTTATTACCAAGATTTCCTCAATTTTCTTAATGTATTTCTAAGATGACATGATCTCATCCCTCATTTACATATTGAGCGATCATGAATAATGGACCATTTAAAGTGATGACGATCCCGATTTGGTTCAGTTTTCAGCACGAAAACGAGACGAGTTCAAGCATGATCGTTTAAGAGATCCCCATTCAATTTCCGTGATAGTTCTTGACAATCTTGGAAAGACGATTTCACATTCTAGTACTTTAAACTGCATTGGCAATATTAAGATTGTGAAAATACTTATCTCAAGTTGAAACTGGTATTGATATTGCAAACTTCTATTAATATCATACAATTTATAAAAACTGTTTTACAAAAAACATAAACCGACTTCAAAGTACACTAAAAAGTAATCAATTATTGACCTGACGTCAATGGGACCAAACGGGAAGTGTACCCTTCCAAACAAAAGAAGAAATTACCAAATCGGTTAATAAATGGCGGTAACAAACATAAAAACAAAACATACAATCGAACTGAGAACCTCCTCCTTTTTTCAAGTCGCTTAAAAATAAACATGAAGCTAAAATTAATGATAAAGAGATTTTAAGGCGATGATAGCTCAGAGGTCCCGGCCCCGAATCCAAAATGAGCTTAAGCTTTCGTTGAAGTACTTTGTAGTACCCACCTGATCGGCTTCCACCCTCAAGTTGATAATCTGTCGCCAAGCACTTATTGGTGTGTTCCAACAGGTGCACTTGAGAGCCAGTTCCTTCTAGGCTTTGTTTGCTTACCACCTTCGGCGACATCATGACTGAACATGGTGAGATTGTGATCAAACACAGTAAATAAAAAGTGCTGAGTTGGTCTTGCTTATGTAACTGCTGAGTTTCTTGCCAGCTCGTCTCAGTAGCCTGAGCCCTCCTAGGGGGTAAACGGAATAAATAACTGCGACTTAGACTTGATTTTATTGATATATCTAGATACCTAGACAGAGTGTACAGTAAAGTACATTTTTATGTTGACACAATTTGGGAACTGTGTTTATTGGGCGTCCAATAAATAAAAACACAACATAATAACATTGATAATTTATTCCACCAATAAATTGTCCCTTTGCTCTATAAATTTGTTAACTAACACCAGTTGTATTTGACTATCTGCATACTATCAATATGACATTAAATGTACATGACAACAATATCAGCATTGATGGATGACGCGAAGATCCTGTAACAAATAATTTAATTTATAATAATTATTTTGAAAAAGGGTTTACAATTAACTTCATTCCATGTAACATCTACACTGAAAAAAATGGACTACAAGTGACTACGGACGACCAATAACCTAAACAGTGACTTGCGAACTAAATTTACCAGTAACAAAACTAGTTTTTGTTCGTTACTAAATTATTTGATTAAATATAACTAAAGTTAGTTTCCCGACAACAAAACGTCAACTTACATACCTAGTTTTGTAAATCATTTTTTTCAGTGTAGCTTTTATTTTATTTCATGTATCAAATTGGCAATTTCTTTGTAAAAGTTTGTACGTGAATTATCTACTTTGAAGTACACTTATGGCCCGAGAGAGCTTTTAACCACTAATACTCTTTCAACTTAAATGAGGGATAATCTCCTCGCCTACCACAAGAGGTTAGAGTCTCCAAACCTAGCTTATGTGTGGTAAATCTACGAAATCCATTTCGTTCGTTTTTGAATTTAGTATGGTAGTAGTTATAGGATAGTCGAAATATAATATTTTGTATCTTCGTTATCCCGAACTAATAGTTCTCTAGGGGTGGGTCTGTAGGCAGTAGGCAAACGCAACCCAATTTAATGTGTAAAATAACGACTCACATATAATTGAACCTAATTACATTAAATACAATATTTATGGTTTTGCAATCTTTCGTCTCTGATTTTTTCTTCTTTTTTAGGGTTCCGTACCCGAAGGGTGCCACACGGGACCCTATTACTGAGACTCCGCTGTCCGTCCGTCCATCCGTCTGTCTGTCAGTAGGTATCTCATGAACCGTAACAGCTGAAATTTACAGAGAATGTGTATTTCTATAGCTATTATAACAAAAAATACTAAAAAATACAATTTGAAATTAAAACTATTACACAATTTCAAAACATTTAGAGGTTCGTAGATTTTAGTTAAGCACCTATTAAACTCACATTATCACACTTATCATCACACTTACATGTAGCTCATATACACTCACATTTTGTAAATATCTGTTTAGTTTAGTTATATGTTATTATTAAATTATTCGCTTGGCTATCCAAAGAAGAAACGCTGCCACCCTGCTGGGAACCTTGCCGGTATTGCGGTATTTGGTTGCAGGGTCGGCAACGCGCGATTGATACCCTTGGTGTTGCAAGCGTCCATAGGCTACGGTAACCGCTTACCATCAGGCGGGCCGTATGCTTGTTTGCCACCTTAGTGGTATAAAAAAAAAATCGGCATCAGCGGAAGACTCGAGGAAATTGTCTATTATATAGGATGACTCGTAATTAGTAAACGATACTTAGACAATGATTGTACTCATTATAACAAACAACATTTCCAAAGAAACATTTTTTGTTATTTACTTAGCATAGTTCTTAATAATATAAGAATAAGAATACACTATCAGCTTTTATTTAACTTAGTTATTTATCCTTATTTGTTTCTTTGGGAAAGTTGTTTGTTATCATGAGTACAATCATGTGTCTAAGTATCGTTTACTTATTACCAGTCACCCTATATAGAGTATATTTTGTACATCTATCATAAATATGTTAATAATATTATTTTCTACCAGTAATTAAATTATTTGATAAAAAAACATATAACCTAAGTACCTACATAAATAATTAAATGCCCCCCATTTAAGAAACGACTTTTTAAGGTTATCTTTTTTCATAGCAAAATTTAGTTGACTCGCACTTGGCCGGTTTTTTTCACTCATATTTGGCGTGAGATCATTGTATTTTATTTAGTTCCAGATCAAGCAAAGCATATAAATTACATTAAATAGATTTTTGTTGATACATACATTCACCATGCTTTAACAATAATTGGTAAACTAGTAACTATTTAGTTTTGAGTAATAATATTAACAGTTACCCACCGCTGTCTTCAGATTCTGGCATAGTCATACTGTGCATTTCTGAATCTCTCAGAAAGATGTAGTCGGCTCTGAAGCCTGTGCCGTCTAGCCTATCATTAGATTTAAATGTAAGTCTTAGAAAATTCCTTGATGATGTCACTTGAAGCTCTTTCAGCTGACCACAGTGCCTTTGACTTTGTTGTTCTATCATTTGACTGGAAAATTGTACGTAGTCACTGGCCGATACCGCTTCACATCTAGAAAGGAATAGAAAAGTTTTTTAATTTTGTATAAAAAAATATATTAAAATTGAGATTGTATTGTCATTGTATGTGCAAATATTGCAGAAAGAAATGTCTTTCTTATGAAAAAAAAATCAAAAGTTTCGACAAATTCAAATACAGTTTCCTTTTTTTTGTAGTATTTTAGTCGGACTTTAATGAAAACGTAGACTTAACTTAACTTAAATTTAGAAACTTGATATTTTTAATGATACAAACTTAAAGTATTTATAAAAAATATATAGTATGTAGCCCCCTTATTCATAATCGCTTTTTAACTAAATCAGTGTAATAGTGTGCCCCGTCTCACTCTTTCGATCACCAAATGTCACCTGTCACTGTCAGATAAAGACTTCGGAATTTTAGCTAATCAACGTTTCTTCTTCTTCTTTGTCCGTCCCTGTTCCCTTATTTGGGGTCGGGTCTCCTCACTCTTTTGCGCCAGGACATTCTGTCCTGGGTTGTCGGCTCTGGCAATTGGGCTTTACTGAGGTTAACCAAAGGTTTAGCTAAGCAACGTTTGATAACCTTATAATGAATAAGGGGGTAGTTCTTTTTTTGAAATCGTTAAACAATAGAAAAAAAAAACAAAGAATCAAATGCTTACGGAACAACTCCTTCCACATCAAAATATGTGAAATGCAAATGTACTCTCTCATTTTCGGTCCCATAAAAAAAGTAATTGCATTCAGTATCTCGTGGATAGAGTCCTGGATAATTCGGTGACGTCACATACCCTCTCCCTCTTTCACTGCTATTGTATACGAAGGCACATGGAAATTCTGAAAGTTGGTTCCCCGTAGCAATCCCATAATCTGAAATAATAAAGAGGGAAGCTAGACAAATATTTGTTCCCTTTTTTCCATTACCTTGTTTGCCCTATATTTTATTTGTAACAAAAGACCAATCGTAAAATGTCCGTAAAACCACTACTTATTCATGAACACAAGTTTAAAAACAACATTAATATCAATTATGCCCACATCAGTTGCAATAAAAAGTTATGAAGTTCCTGCGAACATTTGCGAAAGTTTTATGATTAGTGTCGTAATTATGATCTTAGTTATGAAGAGCGGTAGACGACTTTAATTCTGTCTAGATAAGTTTTATTATTCTTTAATAAGTATTATATTATAGTACGAGATCCGGCTGCAAGAAACTATGTTCATCGAGTTTATGATCAGGATATTTTTTTATATAATTGTGAATGTATTTTTGCCGGGTTGCTTATCAAAATGTGGCTGCTAATATTTTTTATGAAAATTATATTAATTGATTCTTTCACATACAATTCTTTGATCCGATCAAACACTCAATGAATGCAGTATCTTGCATCGCGGTTAAAAATATAATAATGACATCAATTGTTATAATAGGACGCGCGTCCCTCGCGGGAACCAACGGGTAATGTAAAGTTCAAAATCTGAATATAAACCCCCTTACTATGAGTAAGGGGGTTTATATTCAGATTTTGAACTTATTTAACTTATAAGCTGATTAAGTGGTCACCTAAATAACGTCAAATTAGTTGACAATGGTGCCGATTCTGTTGTAAACCGCACTAAACTAATTTTAGTCACATCTCATCTCTTTCTTACGAACATTATTGAAAAAGGATAGAACATATTTTAAGTTGTCAAATAGTTATTTTGCGTGTATTTAGGCGTAACCGCGATAGATGGCGACAAAATTTATATTGAAAACAAGCATTGGATTAATTTGACAGGACTAAATTTCTTAAATCCTTTTCTTATGTTCTTTATTAGAAAGAGACATAATGAGATTAAAATTAGTTTATTTGTGAACAACAGAATCAGGGCCAATATCAACCAATTTGACGTTATTTAGGTGACCACTTAATCAGCTTATTAGTTAAATAACGTTTATGAGTAAGGCCGTTAAAGTGTACTTAAAATAATGTCATTTATTCAGTCTTAAATAAACTAAAAGCACGTTTATAAATAAAAAATATTAATCACAAGTAATCACAACTGTAAATATACCTAGACAATGATGTTTTAGGTGAAGGTCTTAGGTTCGAATCCAATAATTAGCTTGTGCTCTCGTGAAGGAAACCATAGACTTGTGTTTAGGTATTTTGTCCTAAACTACTTACAAATAGAAAATTTTATGTATTCTCTTGCTACACATCAGAGCCCCTTCCTTTCTAAGCTTCCGTTCCGTATTTTGTTTTTTTTTTCCAAAGCTGTGACACCAACCAAGTCTATTCGACTATATATAATAATATAAGAGTATCGTATATTAAATGGTTGAATATCCTTAAGCACTCTGATAACGAAATTGGATACTCTTATATTAATACTGGAAGCTTAGAAATGATTCGCATTTCAATCTCTTTGGAGGTAAATTGTACGGAAAGATTAATACAAATGATTTTTAGGGTTTCGTAGCCATGGAACCCTATTACTGAGCCTTCGCTGTCCGTCTTTCAGCGGGCTGTATCTCATGAAATATCAGTTGAAATGTTCACAGAATGTATATTTCTATTACCGCTATAATACATATTATAAAAATTATAAATATAGATAAATATTAAAGGGGGCCCCACAAGAAACGTTTTGACGGAACCCTTCGTTTGCAATGTAATGTAATGCCTTTATTATGTGAAAAATATAAAATAAAATTTAAATACAAAATACAGCAATTTCGGATAAGATACAAATATTACCCAAACCCAACTCACCTTCAACAAAAGAATAATATATCTTAAACCCTCTACTGTATCTCGACGAATACAATCCACGAAACTCGATAGATAATTTTGGTCCATTTGACATTATTGGTTTTGGCGTGTCGTTCCCGCAGAATGAAGCCATCTTTTCAAGACGACCATCTACATACAAAAATACATCTAACGAATCCATACTCTCGCAACTGTAACAAAATATTTTTTTTTGTTCAATGTCATTCGGAAGCTAGTTTTCGTTTCATTGATTTCAAAGTGTGTTAAATACAAAACATAATGATCAATGTGACGACTGCTGGGGTTCCATGCAATAATCCCTAACAACAAGAGGAAGTGGGTCCAGTACGAATTTGCATGAGTATGTACTTCACGTGCCTTGTATCTATCTTACTTCTGCCTGAGGTATGCAAGTTTCCTATCGATATTTTCTTCACCTAAATTCCAGTAGTAAATCCGTATATCATCCGAATTTACAATACTAATAATAATAATAGTTCAAAAAAAAACGGGTTGCACTCCGGGAGTGCCGGCAGAAGTGAAAACTTGAATATTAACTTTGTGCATTTTTGATATTTTAGAATGGTTTGGAAATAATTTTGCACGAATTGCTTTAATTATCAGTATAAAAGTATTATCATTTATATGGTAGAATACAATATTCATTTATTGCGCACACAAACATGACAATTTATATTAAATTAAAAAATTTACACTTTAGAACTATTACAATTATTTTACATTAAAAAGTTTATCTCTCAGAAAAATCAACTTCCATTCATAAACACACAATTCGCGCAAGCGCCCTGCGCCGCCTAAACGAAACAGCAGGCGCAAGCAATACATTTTCACCGCACGGTAGAAAGAGAGGGGGATACTTCCTCTCCTACTCTCCCTCCGTCTTACGAATTTTCGATCAGGGTCTCGTGACCTGACGCGAGTTTAAATTTTTTTACCCATCACAAAAAAAGTTTTCACTTCAAAAAGTGCACAACGCCGCTAAAGAAGTTTTCACTTTAAAAAAAAACTTTAACTGTAAATTGTTTGTACTCAAGTGACGCATTATTTTAGTTCTCAAATTATCAAAGCAATATAATAGTAACTCACTCAATTATATTTTCAGTGACTCTTTGCAGGCCGAAGTCCTCGAACACGAGTTTCACCCGTTCCCTGCCTCGAGCCAGAAAGTCATAATGACACTGCGTTTTCTGAAGATACGGCGAAGGGTACTGGGGTGAAGTCAATTTGCCGCTTTTGCTCTTATCGCTACTGAATACTTGATGGCACGACGACGCTGGAACGGACGTGTCACTTTACTAATACACCCACCAACAGTTTTATTTAGTTTTATCTGAAGCTAGAGTCGTTAAAAATAAGTGGAGTGCGCAAGCAATTTTTGCTAAGCTTTATAATAAAATATATAATTTAATATAAGCTTCGCATTTAGATTTCAAAATGACAAATCTTTCGTTTCCACACCACATATATCATAAGAACCATATCAATTAAATTGTTTACCAAATACATAGCATAATAAGATTCGTTTTGATTATACAAAACTCATTTCGATACCCAATATCAAACAAAAAGAAAACTCTCCTCTCATATTTCAAATTTTTATCCAGAAATACTATTAGATACGTTGAATAAATATTACCATATAATAAAATCATGTTAAGTAAACTAGAAATGCCAATGGAGCACCAGTCTGTGCCAAATTTCAAGTGCTCACAATAAAATATTGGGTAATTCTACTATTTACAAAACTGCGGAGCCAGTGTTTTTAAATGCCCGGCATTATCTCTGGATACTCACTGGCTGCACTCACAGCTGGTCCTAAGCCGGATATTGCTTCGGTTGTACTGGATTTTTTTATTTCTGAATCTGTTGGAAAATAAATCTTTAGTTGTTAAAACTATTTGCAAAATTTTCAGGACAGTTCAAAACTAATAGTTCGGCTTTCCGATGATTTTCCACTGAAATTACAATTGTGCTACAATGATCTTTTAGTTGTCAGTATTGACAGTTTTTGTACTCAAATTCTTTTAATTCACTATGAATTAGTAGACTGCGTATAATGATAATGATAATGGAATGGCAATAGTATCGTGTCAGTATGACATTTTAGCAGACTTGGCCCCCAGTTCGAATTTGACTTTGAAAAGTTCAGTTTTTTGACGTCATACTCCTATAGGTACAAGTATTACCCAACTTATATGGCGCGTCGTGAATCTTCGTTCGCACAGAAAAGAAAGTATGGCCCCGAAGATTAACGAAAGAATGCTTAAAACTTACAATCAACCTTAGATCACTACTATAAGGTTCATAATACACTGCTGCTGTTAGTTGGGTCTCACTCGCGCGTGAGGCCCCTCTGCACGGCGCGCGCTAACATGGCGGCAGCTGCCGACCAATAGCGTTTCCCGCGCTTTGAAAATGTATCTTCTGCGCAGGTACATCGGTAAGCCATATTAATTGGGTACTACTTACTGTACTTTATTATATTGTACACTTACAATAAATGCTTACTTAACCTGTGCTAGAGTTGTCATCCATTTGAAATTGGTAGTTGGCTTTGAATCCTTGTCCGGGTGTATTAGAATTCGCCGTGAATTGAACTAAAAGATCTGCGCCAGTGGAAAGAATTTCATAACCTGAAAAATGGTTTTTCTAAGTATTTGCAGTAAATTTTCAAGGCAAATATGGCAATACCTGAGAATCAATAGGAGTATCTCAATAAAAATATATGGCAGAGTCTTGTAACAATTAAATTGCAAATGCTAAAAGTATTTTTTAGTGTCCCGTTTATTTTACTTACATAATTTTCTATTCAAAACATTTCCATAATTTTAAGACTTCAAATATGGAATTCCTAATATTGCTTTTGGAAGCAGTCCTCGACTCCTCGTTTAATAGAAATAATCCTTACTTCCTCACTAATATTATAAACGCGAACGATTTTATGTTGTTACTCTTTCACGCAAAAACGACTGAGCGGATTTGGATGAAATTTGGCACACAGATAGATTATGTTCTGGATTAACACATAGGATATTTTTTTATCCCGGGAAAACATACGATACATAGGGAATGCGGGTGAAATCGCGCGGAGAGCTAGTCTTACATAATTTTGAATGACTTTATTCAGATAAAAATGACATACCTATAACTTCATTACACAGCATTGCAAGTACAGGTGATGTTGAAAAACGTCCATCAAATACTTTTATAATATCAGCACGATTCAGACAACTGTAAAGAAAAATATATAAAAATTGTGATGATAAAGACTAAAATGAAATTTCAATATTCAATTGATACCTCTCGTCGCCTTTTTGAAGAAATGACTCTTCGAAAACTATCTTTATCCTTTCATGTTGTCTGTAACAATAAGCATAATAATGCCGTTTCAATTCTTAGAATATTGAATGTCGATTCAAACCTTATTTTCAAGTGACTTTTTCCAAGAAAACTATATTGTAGTCAAATAATCCTAGTCATATGTATTGCTATGGTATTCTATATTGACTTCATTATGGATTCATGGAATTTCAATAAATGAGATTTGCATCTGTATTCTAGAATCGACATCTTTCCATCTTCAGCATTCTGGTCTCGTGTAGAATACACGTGCAGCAATTTACATATATTTCTTTTATTTTATAATATTATATTCATAGCGATTTTTTTTCTCTATTACTTCCACTGGAAACTATTATTTATAATTGTTCGTGTATCTAAAACATTGTTACTTACAGACATACAATTATTTACGAAAATTATAATGCAAATTATCTTTTACTATTCACTCAAATTGATAAATTAAGTATGGAAATGATATCAAGCTAATTAATAATAAATAAATGATTCCATTAATTCCCTTTGATTTGAAACTACCATCTATAGTTTCTATAATAAATCTAATAATGACTGTGCCAGACGGGATCTTTGTTCCCATTGTCTTTCTAAATTCAATTAAGATATATTTACATTAAATTCTATTTTACCTTGCATTGAAATGATAAGTGCATCTGATGTTGCTGGGGTAGCTAGAGGGATATCTTGGACTGTAAAGTCGACCGTGGGCTGGTCGAGTTGGTTGTGAATTAAACACGTAGTCGCACCACGTGTCTGATACTTTAACTCCGTCAGTCTCGAAATTCCCTGTCAGGAAATTCGTACATAAAATTTTTCTACTGATTAAATTCAAGTGTTTTATTTATTGAAACTTCTTAGTACTTGGAAATACTTAAAAAACACGTGAACTGAACAAAGGTAAGTTTCACTTTATTGAAGATGAATAAATCTATTTCTATGTCATTGTTGAAGATTAATACGATGTAGATAATTGAATATGAAACAAACTAATTAAGATGAATAGGACGTAACACAATTTGAGCCTTCAGAAACTGAATTATCTAGAGAGGTACAAAAGTAAATTGCTTAGGTACTATCGATGTACGTACTAGATATATTATATATATCGATGAAATTCGACATAGACGTAAATTACAAAAGATAAATGAGTATAAGAGAAACGTTAATGAAAATTTACGACAGCTACTAATGAATATTTATTGTACTTCTAGTTTATAAATGAATTTTGATGAACTAACACACTCATCAATATTTTCAACAAGAGATTCTATTAATTTAGTTCAAACTCTTAAAAAATCTTACTTCTATCAATGAATCTGTAGCTTCCAATAAATCCCGTGGAATTTGTAGCCTTAGCTCCGGTATGTAATTCGAGTACTAGAAGCGGTCCATGGGAGTATAATGCTGGTGGAGCATCGACCCTGCTTCCACAAAGTGCCCGAGACCAGGACGAGTATTCGTTGACTCCAGGTGGACCAGGTCCGTGGATGCCACCTTCGGAGTAGACCTTTAGATAGTCACCGCGAGTGCAACTGCAAATGAAAAAAATATACAAAATAGATATAGCACATAATGGAAATAATCTCACTAATATTATAAATGCGAAGGTTTGGATTTTGTACCTCCATCACGCTTCAACATCTGAACGGATTTAGATGAAATTTAGCATGCTGATAGAATATATTCTGGATAAACACATGAGTACTTTTATCCCGGGAAAGCATATATCCTTCGGGTGAAATCGCGGGGCGCAACAAGTAGTCTTATAAATCGTAAGTACCCAGTAAAAGCTAATTTTCTGTTACAAAATTAAACTAATTGAGAACTAAAATTACGTCTAATAATGAGGCTAATTTAGTTTCCAAACATTAATCTCAAAATGAAAGCCAATTTTATAGTAATGAATACGTTAACCTGAAAAGTGGTTGGTTTTCTGAAAGGGCTTGTGAGAGGCAGGAATTATTTAGGAGATGAATAGTATCAAGAGTAGTGTGTTGTATGTAACAATGATAAAGAGGGGCAAATTAATTAAATGCCAAAAGCCACACCGGAGGTCGAGTGGAAAACTACCAGATAAATTATATACATTAGTAGAAATACTGCTACCCATAAACTATATTATACTTATAGTGCGGATTCAGTGAAGTTAGAAACAATAGTTTTAATGAATTCTCTAAAGTTATTGTCGATGTTTTACCCAATGGGTGTCGAATTTTCAATCGGCAATTTAAATTTAATTCTAACTTTACAATGGTTTTTGGGTGTCCAATAATTTTGGTATCAGTTTGGTGCTTGTTTGTGTAAAATTATTCTAGTAACTGAAAGATATTTAACCTTTCTTGAATTATTAACAATTCTGATATTATTTATTGAAATTATTATAGTCATAAGTTTTGTTATCATATCAATTCTCTCTCAGAGTATTTGAGTGAATGTTCAAAACTTTGACCTACGTTGCCAGTTCAAATTTACACGAGAAACTTCAGTCTGGTTTCTAATATCCTATGGTTAAATTTATTGCAGTTTCCAAATTATGTTCCAAAGTTGCTTAGAACTTCAATGTTGCGAGTCAATTTGTAGGCGCTTTACTTTACTTTATAGCATCCTGGATTATTCAAGGTTTAGTTGTGCACTTCAATAAGCCCAGCCTCGGTTCACTAAGCACGGAACTGTTTACGCATATGCGGTACATTTCCCGCGTTTGCTTAAAATAATGTTCTTTATCTTATTCAAATAGTGATGCAAATAAGTAGTCTGCAGAAACGTCTTTTTTTGGCGTGTTTTGTTTCATAGCAAAGTAGAAGCGCTCGTGGTGTAGCATGATTAGCCGTTATTAATCGATCGGCAAAGTTTAGCTACGCCTGTCGTGGTCGGTAGCTGGATGGGTGACCGCCTAGTGGTATGTCAAATCGAGCGTTTCCGTGCTTCGGAAGGCACGTAAAGCCGTTGGTCCCGGTTATCACTTAATTGTGATAGTCGTTAAGCTAGTTGGATGCCTCCTAGGCGGCTTGAAAAATTCCAACAGTAGGTTGACCACTAGCCTACCTCCACCGTTCCGCAGTGGGCACGCGTGGTGGAGTATTGCCCATTCCCTTTCACCTTCATTTGTGAAAGGAGGCCTGTGCTCAGCAGTGGGACATTATAGGCTGATGATGAAAGTTGAGTTAGTTAATATTGTATGGAACCCTCCGTGTTCGAGTCTGACTCGCACTTGGCCGGTTTTTATATTTATTAAGATTTGGGACCTGTGGCATAATTTATAAGCGTATTTTATTTTAAACAAACTACTTCTGTTCGTTTTAATTTAATAAATCACTTCTTTCACTTCAGAAATGTATGTTGAATCTATTAAAAAATTCACTTCTTTTATAACTTTTAATATTTCTGAAACTTCGATTGGTAACGAGGCTGTGGGAATAATGAGGTCAACAGCGGCACATTTCTATGAATGAGTCTCAAAGCCTATACTTGCCAGTGTGAATAAAAAGCAATTAAAAAGATTCTCTGCAGCTCTCGATAAATTGAAGCTGACTCTGTTTACAGCTATCCTATATAACCTTTCTTTGATTTTATCGAAACATGGACTTTTAGCTGTGCTTTGATAAATGAAGCAAACACATTCATCTTAGGCTACATTCCGAATTGGATAATATCGCTCACAGTGCTCACAGCAATAATTTGCGTACCGAGTTAGATATCACGTTAATGACAGCTGAGAACTGTCAACAATTCGGTACGCCCGTTATCGCGCTCACAGTATTCAAAACAGAACATTTGAGAATTTAATTCAAATCTGAATTAACAATGCGCTAGGACTCCTTATATCTTTTATAATTTGACTCGCAAAAAGGAAAATCCGCGTTTTTTATTATTTTTCTCTCATAAAATCATAAAAAGTATCTAGCAACCAAGAATCTTATTAGATTTTTGCCGAAAACAAAATAAATAACCGTCACTTTTGACAGCGCTCACGGTGATACCAGTTTAGGGCATGGTCGGTGTGAGCGCAATATGGCGGATGTCATGACATCATTTATGACGTTTCACGGGACATCGTTAGCTATCATGGACCAATTCGGCACGCTCAAATCGATTACAGCGATTACAGCGTCAATTCGGAATATAGCCCGTCAGCTTTCCCTATTACATTACAAAGAGAATTACAAAATAAAACTTGGCCAAAAACTATGCAACCAATTATTTTTATAAAAAGAACTAGATAAAAAGTACTTGATAGCAAATAATGTTTCCATCCTGGCGAGACCAAAACACAACGCGCGCCAAGTAAAAGTTAATTAGAAAGCAGCACACGTGACCGGTATACAACATAAAAGTTGTGTAAAACAAATTGTGTACGTACACAGTTTAATCTCAAAACATGACCAACATAAAATGAGTTTCTTTTTGACATCACCAATTTAGTATTCGATTAGAATGCTTCGCGCGTTGTTTGCATCTGTCTCGTTTACCCGGACTTTTATGACTGAAGGATTTGTATTTTTTTTACGGTAAGTGATTTGAGAATTTATTATTGCTGTGGTGTGGTGTTTCAATTTTTTGCCATTCGGTTTGAATTGAAAAGTTGGGTCCAATTGATTTAAGGTGTTGAATATTTATTCACATTTTTCATTCTGAATACAGGCGATGCACGAATATTGGTAAATTTCAATTAATTCCCGGTTTCTATAAACAAAAACGAATCGTTTTGCTTACCAATGGTAAGTTTTTTTATTGCCAAACTGGGCATACCTATAGATCATTTCGTAAGCTAATTTTACCTGATTGCTACTTCCATATCGGAGAGTCTGCTATGCAAAGCTTTCAGGTCTTTGCTTCAGTAAAGATATAAGAGTCTTAATTTTAGCCGATAACGGTCCGTAAATTATAGGTATCGGCCATAAGAGGACATGCTTTATGAAATGAAACAACAGTGCCTGAATTGTTGCATTTACTAAGTGCAAAACATTCACTATTAACGGTCTACGTTATAATAAGTCCCTGCCATAGAGTTACACTATACTTTACATCTATAATTTTAATCATAGAGCTACTGTACTAGTATATCTGCCGTGAGCACGGGTATGTGCAACACGGGCTTGTGCTGCGCGTTCATAGTTTGAACGACACATAGTATATTGCGATACTTGTGATATACTTGTAAACATCGGTCCATTTCACGTCACAGTAAATTATAAAAGCGGCCATTAGTGCTCCTAAATATTTAAGTATTGGTAACCTAAATATATTACAAGGACATATTTTGAATGTTAGTTAAGTGAGAAAAACTAGATTAACTAAATTAGAGATTTCTTCAGGGTCGGCAACGCGCGAGTGATGCCCCTGGTGTTGCAAGCGTCCATAGGCTACGGTAACTGCTTACCATCAGGCGGGCCGTATGATTGTTTGCCAGCTTAGTGGTATAAAAAAAAAAAAAACCAAATGCAAAGAAACACAGCAATCTGGAATGCTTTGCATATTAGAACTTATAGTAGGTAGCTGTAAAATATAGAAATGTTTAATTTTGTAATAGATATTCTGGGACTTTCTCTTTATGTTTGCACGCTTAATGCAAAAATGATTCAAGCATAGGCATATGTCTACTGTGGACTTAAGTCACGAGTATCGCATACTATTTTATAACACGTGTGTAAAAAACGTGTTTTTTTTACACGCAGTAAATGCACGCACGCACGCTATAATGAATGCCAATACATATAATGAATGCCAATTTCTCGTTTTTTATCGATACTTTTACCGAGAACAAATTACAAGGAACTCGTACATTCTTTTTAACAGTAAGTAGTCTGACACTATTGATTAGTATCTGCACTATTGATTAGAAGCGAAAGGGACTTACTCTACAAGCCCTAACTTCACAAACTCTACACACCGTAGTCAAAATATGTGGCTTGGCCGTTTCGCTACCGTCACATGGGAGTAAGGTGAAAAATGTATACACTGTTCATTACTTTTTTGTTATTCAATAGTTCTTGTAGTAATGAAACGGCCAAGCCACATATTTTGACTACGGTGTGTAGAGTTTGTGAAGTTAGGGCTTGTAGAGTAAGTGCATGTAGAGTTATAAGCTTGGCTCTACATGAGATCTGATAACTTTTTGACAGTGCGAGCCATATGTCTTGGCAACATTTTACATTAAAATGTTTTTGGTGGGATACAATATATCTATAAATGCATATTATAGTTATGCAAAATGCTCACGTTACGCATAAGGTAATATTGTTAACACTATCACTCTATTCTTACTCTAAGCTTTTAACACTTTCCTGCACTTCGATTCTAATCAATTTGAATAAAATGATATAGAAATTTCAAAATTTATCGGCATTAGCGCTAATAACTAAATGCTCTGTAACTTAAGTACGCTTGTTAAGCAGTGATTACATAAAACTGTGATAAAGATACTTGGTACAAATGATCATTCTCTATAGTAGGTATTTCGTTAAAGGTACCCCAGGGTAAAGTGAGTGCTCGTCGTAATCCAGCGGGATGGTGATTGTTGGCTTATGTGCGACGCTGTGATTTACTGGCTATAAGTTTGTAGAGCATTCTAGAACACAATGTTAGAGAGGGTGAAAACTTTGACGACATTTGGGGGTCTGAAAATTTGTTATTCTTGTAGAATAAGATTTTTATCTACATATTTTATGAGGGAAATAGGAGTATAAGTTGGGTCAGTAATAGCAGTTAGTAGACCATCCATATTTATTTGGAAAATTAGCTTCAGTAGTTAGTTGATGAAAAAACTGTACAGTACTGCCGAGCCGAGCCACTATTCGTTCGTTATATCAAGTGTGGTCATAAAACGAACCTACAACACGAGCGCAAATCCCTGTATTCGTCAAAAAACTGACAATTGGCGGAGCGCAGTCGAGTGCGAGGCGAATGATCGTTCGAGCTTCGCAAGTCCGTTTATGCTACGCGAATTTATGCTCCACGAGTGCTCGGCTCTTGCTCGGTTCACGTAGCATAGACGCACCTTTAGATTTTGAAACGAAATTAAATTGATATCAAATCCGAAGAAAAGATTTGGCAAGTTGTAGTTTGAAATGTTAATAATATTTACCCTATTGGCATGTTTAAAAATCACAAAACAACAAATTTCACTAACCCTACTAATTAGAAAAAAAACATTAATAATAATAACAATAATTTAATTTGGTTTCATTGAAGAATAAGATAAAAAAATTACGATGACAGTTGACATACACCACCTATCATGCAATTCATGTAAGAAGGAAAATATTGTGAAAAATATCCATATAATGTGACAAGATGTTAACACGACAAAGAGCACGACTCAGACCTCCGGACTCGTCGCCTCGCTCCGCCTCGCAACCGTCGGCACCCAGCACAAGTGGACCTACGGTTAATGCAGTTGCGTCGAGTGAGAGCGACGACTACTTCTCACCGCCGGCGTCGCCGCCACCTGTACGTCGGCGGAGAGCCCGGCCATCGGGCAATTTGGGATCTTTGGGGCGACCGGCTCCGAACAGGATCCCCGTTCCCGGTGGTGTAGTGCGGCGCATGCGATGGACGTCATCAATAAACGAGAACGTCATGCGCGCCTACTACGAGGCTACAGAGGGGGGAACTAACCTCACTGCGTATCGTGGCCGGATGCTGTCTCTGTTTCAGGTCCGTGAGCCAGCCGTCAACGTATCGGCGCAACGACTGTCGGATCAGGTACGGGTCATCCAACGTGGACACATGTTGGCTGATTCCGTGCTTGACCGACTACGCTCGGAGGCACTGAGTAGTCGTGTCGTCCCTACTACGTCATCACAACCTGTGGCCCAGCCTGTGGCAGTAGCCACGGCCGCTTCTCGGCCTGCCACTGATAGTGATGATGGTGGTAATGGCACGGCTACTGAGGTAAGTACCCAGTATATTGGTATATTGAGGAGTACTTTGGAGGATGTGATTCGGGAGTATCGATCCATACCGCATCACCTTAAACCTCGCATACCTCGTTTGCCCATGAATAAATGTAATAGAGCGCTGATGTGTACTTTAGATTCACTTCTGTCAAGTTACTTTGACAGTAGTGAAGACCTTGCGGATACGCATTCTCTTCTGTACTGCGCGGCCATAACGGCATGTCGTGTAGCCCGTGGCAAATTCCCAAATACAGATACGGCTACGCGACCAAAAAACGCCGTGCCGGCCTGGCAGTGCAGAATAGAGTGTCGTATTAGCGAGGCTAGGGTACTCATCGGCAAGCTCAGCTGCTTCAAGGAGGGCAATACACGCCCTAGGGTGATGCGCTTTGTGAGACGGGCATTTAAGGGGATTGATGTTAATCCCCAGGAATACATGTCCCGTGTCACAGAGCGCATTGACTTCCTGAAACAGAAAATTTATGCATGGGCAAATCGTATACGTCGGTATAAGGCGCGTGTGGATAGATACTCTCAGAATTCCATGTTTCAAAGGGATCAAAGGTGGGTTTACAGGTCCTGGGAGCGACCTAGTCAACCAGATGGTGAGGTTCAGCGACCAGATACTGACGCCATGACTACATTCTGGCGTGGTATCTGGTCGGTGCCAGTGTCTCACTCTGAGGGCGATTGGATCAGGGACGTCGAGCAAATGTGCGAACCTATTCAAGAAATGGAGGCTATTATTATCAAGCCCCAAGACGTAGCCAGTGCAGTCCGTTCGTTGCCCAATTGGAAGGCACCAGGTCCGGACGGACTGCACAACTTTTGGCTTAAATGGCTACGCAGTTCGCACATTTGCTTGGCGTCTCAGTTCCAATCTGCCTTAGAATCTGGGTCGCTACCAGAATTTGTAACAACAGGCGTAACCCATCTTCTCCATAAGTCCGGTAGTACCGCGGACCCAAAAAACTATAGGCCAATTACATGTTTGCCTACAGTTTACAAAACTCTTACATCCATTCTGAGAGCGAAAATCACCAGACATGTTGAAGAATATTCAATAATGTCAGCCTCTCAGAATGGATGTAGGAGTGGGGCCCGAGGTACTAAGGAGCTACTCCTCATAGATATGACTATCTGTCAGCAGGTTCGCCGTAACCGAAGGGATCTGTCGACATGCTGGATAGATTATAAGAAGGCCTACGACTCTGTGCCGCATACATGGCTCATGAGGGTGCTGGAGTTGTATAAAGTAAATGCAACTCTACGCACTTTCCTGATGTCATGTATGAGGCAATGGAGAACAGTCCTTCTCTGTCCAGGATCTCGACAGATCCTTGGTAATGGCGACCCAATAAAGATAGAGCGGGCATCTTCCAGGGTGACAGTCTGAGCCCGCTGTGGTTTTGCCTAGCCTTGAACCCTCTAAGTACACTTTTGGAGGGTTCTGGGTTAGGCTTCCGGTTTCGAAGAGGTGATCAGGTTATATCCCACCTGCTCTACATGGATGACCTTAAGTTGTTTGCTCACACTGAACCCCAACTGAAAGGATTACTGAAGGTCACTGAAACCTTCAGTAATTCTATCAGGATGGAGTTTGGTGTGGACAAATGTGCGGTCATGCATGTGAAGCGGGGGAGGATGGTGGAATCTGTGGGCATCCAGCTTTCAGATTCCACCCAACTGAGATCACTCTCCGAAACCGAAACCTACAAATACTTGGGTATGTCACAGGCACTTGGCATTAGCGAGACTGGCATGAAACAATCGTTGCGGGAACGCTTCTTGGGGCGCCTGAAAAAAGTTCTAAATAGTCTTTTATCAGGCGGAAACAAGGTGCGAGCCTTCAACGGTTGGGTCATGCCGGTCTTAATGTACTCCTTTGGCATACTCAAGTGGACTCAGACCGAATTGGACACCCTAGATAGAAAAGTCCGTACATTGCTGACTACACACCGTATGCATCACCCACGATCATCAGTGATGAGGTTATATATCCCGCGGAAATGTGGTGGTCGAGGATTTCTAAACGCCAAAACCCTACATAATCGCGAGGTATATAACCTCAGAGAATATTTTCTCCACGCTGACGGGGGGATGCATACGGGTGTTGTCGCAGTGGACAATGGATTGACCCCTCTGTCTTTAGCTAGAGAGAACTGGCGCAGACCTGTGGTGCTCACAATGGACGATCGCAGGAAGGTATGGCAGGGCAAGGAGCTACACGGAAGGTACTATCGGGCCCTTCATGGACCCGATGTGGACCTTGCAGCTTCCGTGGCCTGGCTACAATTCGGTGACCTCTTTGGGGAAACCGAAGGTTTTGTCTGTGCAATTATGGACGAGGTTGTGATGACGAACAACTACCGGAGATTTATCCTGCGGGATGGAACCATCGACATATGTCGGGCATGTCATCGCCCTGGTGAATCCCTCAGGCATATAATCTCCGGTTGTTCGCGTCTCGCAAACGGTGAATACTTGCACAGGCACAACCAAGTAGCCAGGATAATCCACCAGCAACTTGCCCTGAGATACCACCTAGTGACGTCTGAGGTGCCGTACTACAGGTATGTGCCAGAATCGGTCCTCGAAGATGGTCATATCACACTATACTGGGACCGATCTATCATTACTGACAGGACTATTGTTGCCAATAAGCCTGATATAGTATTGATAGATCGCCAAGAGCGTCGTGCAATGATTGTTGATGTTACTGTCCCCCATGACGAGAACCTCGTGAAGGCTGAGAAAGATAAAGAAAACAAATATCTTGATCTTGCACACGAGGTTGTCGACATGTGGGCCATTGACACGGCAATCATTGTACCGATAGTCGTTTCCGCCCATGGCCTGATTGCCAAGAGCCTCGACAAACATCTTAAGAGACTCGCGTTGGGTGGCTGGATCAAGGGCCAGATTCAGAAGGCAGTGCTCTTGGAAACGGCACGCATAGTGAGGAGGTTCCTCTCTCTGGAGCCTTGACCACCGGTACCTAGGACCCTGTTCCCGATGCCGGTGGGGATCTGTTTTTATACTTTTAAATAATTATATGTATTTTTTTTTATATATATCTATATTTAAAAATGTAAAAATAAGGTAAAAGATTAATAAATGGAATAACAATAACCCTTTTCTCCCAGTTAGCAGAATTACCCAGCAATGTGTATCACAAATTAACGAGTTGCGTTGATACGTTGCGTCGAGGGCACAACGCGTTGCGATGTCGTCGGCTTTAATTAACGAGTGCTTCGCTATTTCCAAGAGTGAGATATACTTTGTAAGGCCTTTTCACACTTTTACGACCGGTCAAACTTGCAACGAACAAGGGTAACATAATTTTCAGGAATACTTAATTATTCTACTCAGGTGTACGCATATTATAAACTATAGTTATATAGGCAGACTATGTAGGTTTTTAAGTTACGTAAAATATTGTCTAAGTATGTTTATCTATACTACTATGATAAAGCGGAAGAGTTTACTATAATAAAGCGGAAGAGTTTTTTTGTTTGTTTGTTTGTTTAAATGGGCTAATCTCTGGATCTCTCGGATTCTAAAAATTCTTTCACTAATTGGAAGCTACTTTTTAGGCACGGGAACGCGGGTGAAACCGCGTGAGACAGCTAGTTAATATGATAAAGAGGTGAATTTTGTACGTTATTTAGGAGATAATCTCCGGAACTACTGATCCGATTTTGAAAATTCTTTTACTATTAGGAAGCTCGATTGTCCCCTAATCCTCGATTGTCATATATAGGCTTCTTTTAATCCCGGGTCTGCAGGTGAAACTGCGGGGAATAGCTGTGATTAATACATTTATTCAAAAAGGTATCTCGACTATCAAAGACGATCGTTCGTAGAGCTGCTACATCGTAGCTATTCCGTAGTCTATTTACTACGGAAGTGCTACGAGTAAATAGCATATTTAAGTGTTCTGAATTTATGATGGATTTATGATAGGTTAATGTTTTAAACCGCTGAAGCAGTGATAGTGACGTGACGAAGGTAGTCGGCTCAAATCCTACTATGATTTTGAGCTTTCGAATGATGGAAAGCATGTTGCCGTCTTCGGTGTTTTTATTTTCAGGGCTAGTTTTCAAAATTGTTGTAGTGGCCATCTTCTGCCACAACATAACTTGCATTGTGATTTTGTCTCCATTGACATTAACGGTATGCTATACATAATTGTTTTATGGTCACAGTAAAATATCGGTCCATTTCACGTCACAGTAAATTATAAAAGCGGCCATTAGCGCTCCTAAATATTTAAGTATTGGTAACCTAAATATATTACAAGGACATATTTTGAATGATAGCTAAGTGGGAAAAAGCAAATACAAAGAAACCCAGCAATCTGGAATGCTTTTTGTATATTCTATATGAGAACTTATAGTAGCTGTAAAATATAGAAATGTTTAATTTTGTAATAAATATTCTGGGAGTTTCTCTTTGTTAGGCGAAATTCCTAGAAATTAAAAATATTTCTCTATATCTGAGTCGTAACGGTATAATGGCCTACTAAATCAATACTGCATACTCATATACTAGAATCAAATAATTTGTGTGGTTCTAATCCTGGTGCACTACTACAAAGTGTGGCTTGCTTTGTAGTAGTGAAACGTGCAAATTTCCATTACATTTCCAATACCTTCATAAAACAAATGGTAAGCAGAATAAAAAGATAATAAGGTCATCACTCACTATAACAGCACCGCTACGCCTCATCAAGAACTTGCCAACCATTGATGGCTCGCGGCAAGCATCAACTATTTCATCATCCTAATCCTAACTTCCTAACTTATATCATACTAGCTGTCCCCCACGGTTTCCCTGTTATAATAATAATAAATAGGGACATGGTCACTACAGGATCATCATGAAATTTGGCATGCAGATAGCCTATGGTATTGAGAAGGATATAGGCTACTTTTTATCCCGGTAACGCGGGTGAAACCATGGGGGACAACTAGTATCATTATAATATTTACTTTAAAGCACATAATTCAAGGCCTTCGCTTGAATGGCAAGTTCTTTTTGATGCGAATCAGTGTTGTTATAGTGAGTGATGACCTTAAACTTAATTTTAAGACACCAAAGTACACGTACAAATTATACTATAACCAAATTGCCATTTTTACATATCTGCTGCCCAACTAGTGCCAACGCTGTGGCGAAGCGCAGGCGATCTACGTCCATTTCCTGGCACAATCTGACACTATAACATTGTGCATTGTGTTGATGTTGCTACAGGGCTTTATTGACTGAATTATTGTTCCGGTATACAATGCAAAACAAATTGCTTGCATGAATTAATAAGTCTTTTAATCATAATATATTCTTATGGTGTACTAGTAAGGTCTTGCGATAAAATATGTTTATATTTATAAAATAGGCTACTTTCCTGAAAAAAACTAATTAGTCCGTCATTTACATTATCAAAAAATATTAGACACGTATTTTTTCTTTCGTCAATTAAACAAAAAAATACGAAGATATCGTGTGTTGAAGTTCCGCGTGACGTCACGGTGTGGTACACTTTTTAGGAACAAGTGACGTCACGAGCCCCCACTCCCGAACTTAGTCGCGCTTTATCTTCGTCAATTGTTAATGATTTGGTAAAGCAAAAAATACGTGTCCAATATTTTTTGATAATCTAACTGACGGACTAATTAGAATTATTATATTTTTACCCAGGCAACATCCCTATTGTCATTGCCTTCAGACGTGTTTACCATTGGCAAAACTGGCAGCAGAGTAAATATTCTCACTACTTTACCACCTAGCGATTGGCAAGCGCCAGTAATTGGCATAAACCAAGAGGTGATCTATGTGAGGTAAATGTGTTTTTAGATACAATAATTTTACATAAACTTTATCCCCCTTATTACAAAAGAAGGTTGAAGTCAAGTCTAGTAAAACCCAGATTTTAAATATATCCGTCGCTTTCTAAAGTTATATAACAAAAAGAGCTGGGGCTATAACCTGGGTTTTACAACACTCGATTTAAACCTTCTTTTGTAAAAAGGAGTAAATATTTGCATATGTGTGTCCTTCCAAGTTTCTATGGTTTGAGCTGGAAATTGAACATTTATCAGTTCTGAGTTAAGTAATAATAAAGATTGAAAAGTTGTATAAAATAATTGGTGAGTCCATAAATAACTTAAAAAAAAATCTCTTGTAAAGCTCTACCAAAAAAAGAATTTATTTTGTTACTAACTAAAATTAATTGTGTTAATTATTTCCCGTGCTATATTATTAATAAGTGTCCATTTATATTTATTAGAAGACTGATTTAATTAATTAATGATTCCTTCATTTTTTTCGAAGGTAACAGGGATGCTCAAACGTATAAATTTGTAACTAATCATCGAATAAACTGCTACATAATTGTTTTCCTTAAAAACTGTGGAATGAAACTAGAAATGCTTTAGAACAAAATAAAGTCTTGTCTAATAGATATCAGTCAATTATTATCAAGAGGTTGGTTGAAAGTTCAGACAGTCTAAACGTCTACATATACACGACCCTATGGTTTTTAGGTTGGATTTTAATAAGGGCCGATCAAACGCTAGTTAAGCCTCGCTAAGCTGCTCTGAAAATTACATATAAAACCAATTCCAATTTCAAATGAACACAAGTCTGACCTTTCAAAACATGGTCTTAATTAAAAATAAAGTAAATGACTGCTTACAACGTTTTCGTCTATATCGAAAAAAAGGCAGGGTCAAAAAAACAAGGGACCGTATCTAAATGGTCATCCAATTATCTGGCGAAGTTTGTGACGAAACAAAAGCAAATGCCCTTGCAGAGAAAACTATTCCTTAACTTTTGTAATAAAGCCTCCGATATTATTGATTTCTTTCACGGAATGATCGCCATCTTTGGAAGGTCTGGGGGAGATAAAAACTTCGCCCCTACTATAAGCAATTATCAGATCTTTACTCTAAGTCGTTAGAGTCTTAAGGGATCATACAAAAACTTATCCAAGAACTCTTTGAGTATGTTGCTTTTTCCTTTGTTGGCTTAGTAAAACAATTTTCTTCTCTTTATTTCTTCAAATCTTTGATCCTGTTCCTACCGAAATGAAATCAAGATAGAAAGTAAATAAACAATAGTTATACGGTACCAATTCCTCAAAATAGTTATGGCATATTATTAGGACGCGATGCCTCTTAAATCCAAGTTCAGAACTAAAATCACTTAAAATAAACTATAGGTACAGAAGAAAAATATCCATAACTCTACCCAATTAAATAATCAAACAAAAAATAATTAATCGACGTCTAAAATGGATTCAACTCTACTAAGAAACAACGCAAACTCATTTGAAAATTAATTGCAGCTATTTAGCAAAAGCTAAACCTTTTATTACTAAAAGTAAAGTACACGGACAGTTTAATCCTAAATGCTGTAGTGAATTAAGTGAAGAGATAAAAGGACTTTTTTTTTACAAATCCGAAACATACATTCAGGACTAGAATGGGGAAAACAATAAAAATAGTAAAATTTCGTGAACACTGCATGCCACAGAGTCCCGCCTCTTGTTTGGCTATAATTTGTAGAAACGAGCTCGATACGACACATTGGAAACCTATTCCGTGTTTCGATTTCGTTAGAACTGCCACATGAGAATTACATAGTATCGAATAATTAAATTCTTTCTCTGTTTGGCCTTATTTTTAGTGATGTTAGTCTTATTGTGCCCACAACTATTACATTAATTTACCATAATAGTTGTTGACGGAAAGACAATTTGTATGCAATGGAGATGCGAATATGAGATGATAATAAACAAGAAGGAACACAATACGGAATATATGAAATGCTATATTTAATAGAGATAAAGATTGCCAAACAACTGATACTTTTAATTTACAAAAAACTAAGTATCGTATTTATAAGACATTTGCAAGGAACATAAATAATTGGGAAGAAATAAAAGGCTGAAGTTGAAAGTTTTTATTTGTGGCGTTGCAGGTATGGTGGCGACCATACAAATAAATATAATAAATACCAAGTACTTAATTAATTCAATGGACTGCTCAAAGTCTAGAATTTCTGTTCAGAAGCTCAAGCTATAAAAGACCTGCTCAAACTATAAAATTGTACTGCCCCGTGGACTAAATTACGATATCAAGTAACAGCAGTGAATAAGTTTTGCGTTTCGTAACAGGTGACTTTAAATATTTATCGCCTTTGTAGATATTAATATTTGTTTTAACATTTACGTCAATTTCATGCGATGATTGAATAAAGTAACGAAGGCAAATATTAATATATTTAAGACAACCTGTCATCAATTTTAGTTCAAAAACTAATAACCTTAATCATTAATTTCTGCGAATAACGAACTTTAACGTTGTTTGCTCAGTTATGAATATTTTTTTCTTTGGTATTTTGTCAGTTTTGATATGATGACTAGAACTTTAAAGGCTTTTACTTTAGGTTCTACGTATTCAAACCGAACTTTAAGAATGTATGCATACATGTATACTATCCCCCTTATTCATAATCGCTTTTTAACTAAATCAGTGTAATAGTGTTCCCCGTCTCACTCTTTCGATCACCAAATGTCACCTGTCAGATAAAGACTTCGGAATTTTAGCTAATCAACGTTTGATAACTTTATTATGAATAAGGGGGTAAATGTATAATTAATTATATCATACTAGTATTTGAAAATTTGTGAGGAGTTTGTTACTCTTTCTCGCAAAAACTAGTAAACGAATTTGGGTGAAATTTGGCACACAGATAGAATATATTTTGGATTAACACATATAATACACACATCTTCACACAAACACCCACCCATACTTAAACACAGACATTCCTTTTTCATTTCATTATTTATGTATAGAATTTTGTTTTCTTAAAAATTTTAATTCTTTTTAATTTAAACTTTTAAAGTTATTTTTGTTCTGTAAACAGTAAATTTTAAGAATTATAATGGAACTCTGTAATTAGTACCTCTGTAATAAATAATTAAATATTTTCACAAATCTGCGATGTCCGGGCGGCACGTGTATTTTCAGAATGATAATGTTGATTGATGATGGGTGCATGACTTTTTTACTGTTAAAATTATTTTAGATTTAATTAACATAACATTAATTTATCAAACTAAGGTCGGTATTGTAATTTATATAAAAGTTTGTCATCAAAAGGGAATATTATACTTATAAATAAATAATTAATGGGCCAGTTGGAATGTAAATAAATAAATCTGTACAATATAAACAGGCTAAATAATATAATTCTTAGTGGTGTTTTAGACGCTTTTATCACCAACCTTTTTCAATTAAAAAATATCTCATACCTGTAAAATACAACATTATTTAAGAAGCAATTTATTGATTACTCGTAATCTTTCTACTCCGTCGAGAATTTCTCAGAACCTCAAGCTTATTTCACGGTTGGCTTATTTTTTTGCTACCACATAAACTGGAACTCTTATTTCTGCCGACGTCGTAATAACAAAAAAAATATACATAAAATATCAGATTTACGTTCGGTAAACCGAAACAAAACCAAACAACTGTAATGTACTGAATAAGGGTGTTGACCAGCCTTTTGTTGGCTACCCCTGGCCGTAACGCGTTGCCTTTTATTTTCTTTACCGACTAGATAAAAGCTGTGCCACGTTGATGTTATGGAGTTAACTTTGGAATATGTAGGTAGAGGCCTCCATTCACTTTGGAGTTTTGTTTTTGGGTATTATTTCTTGTTTTTCTTTTTTTGGAAAATCCAAAAACTGAACGAGACTCGCGAGGTCTACAACTCACAGAGCCACTAAATATCGCATCTTAAAAACAAAATCCATATTATAAATTCTACACCAAATATAGATCTTCGCGTACACACATAATATTTCATACGTGAATAGGCTAAACACATACAATAGCGGCATAAAAGCGTCTCACACGCCCTCTATTATATCTGGTATCGTTTGTTAGTTCCACACGATTAGTCGCAGTGACTCGCGACGCGACGCGGCGACATGACACACAAATGTTGCCTGATATACGGTTTCAATATTGAACAGGAATATGAATATCGAGTTATAAATCTGATAGAAAGAGTGGCTGGTTAAATAATAACATATATTATTAACTAGCTGTCCTCCGCGGTTTCACCCGCGGTAGACTATGTCCTTCTCCATACCATAGACTATCTGCATGCCAAATTTCATTATGATCCGTTGAGTAGTTGAGGCGGAACAAACAAACAAACAAACTCTTTTCATAGTTATAGTTCTTCAAATAGTGATAGGTGATAGGTGATTAACCTTGAAAATAATCACACAGTAACACATAACATGGATAAAATGTATGGATGTGTAAGGTATCAGGAACATATTCTATTTGTGTGCCAAATTTCATCCAAATCCATATAGATGTACATCCTTACTATCTTGTGTATTTTTAAATAAAATGATTATTATTATGTTGAAGCGTGATTGAGTAACATCCATCCAAGTAAGATTAGTTAGAAGTAGTTAGGGTAAGGGGGTACACACAGCCTATCTGTAGGGCTATTTTAAAACGTCGGATTCGATATCGGAAACGGATTGAGAAATTTCCGAGGCAAATTTCAGCAATTGCTATTTTAATTTCCGAAAACTTTTTGATGAATCAAATTGATATTTCCGTGAAGAAACATCAAATATATTCGAATTCGGAAATTAAAAAAGCATTTGCGGTATATCGCCTCGGTAGTTTTTGAATCCGCTACCGATATCGAATCCGAGCGTTTTAAAATACCCCTGCTGATCCCAAATTCCTAAACGAAGTAAGCTTGTACTATGGAAACCAGATAACTGATATAATTTTATAACTTTTTGTTTGTACATACACACTTAATTAGTCAACAGGCCCGCCAAACATTTTTTAGTTATTTTTCTTTCCCTCAGGGAACATTACCTTTTTTTTGGGTACCCTATCTCCTTTTTTGTACCGCTGAAGGTGTAAGGTGTAAGGTTTAAGGAGTAAGGTGTGAGGTGGGTGTATGGTGTAAGGTGTAAGGTGTAAGGAGTAAGGTGTAAGGAGTAAAATGTTAGGTGTAAGGAGTAAGGTGTAAGGTGTAAGGTGTAACATGTAAGGTGTAAGGTGTAAAGTGTAAGGTGTAAGTAGTAAGGAGTAAGGTGATAGGTGTAAGGAGTAAGGCATAAGGAGTAAGGTGTAAGGAGTAAGGAGTAAAGTGTTAGGTGTAAGGAGTAAAGTGTACGGTGTAAGGAGTAAGGTGGTAGTGAATAGTGGGACATATACATTGTAAAATCCTCATTGACCTATTTTAACAAATATATAATTTTGAATTTGAATTTGAATTTGTAAGGAGTAAGGTGTAAGGAGTAAAGTGTTAGGTGTAAGGAGTAAGCTGTAAGGTGTAAGGAGTAAGGTGATAGGTGATAGGTGATATGTGTACGGAGTAAGGTGTATGGAGTAAAGTTTTAGGTGTAAGGAGTAAGCTGTAAGGTGTAAGGAGTAAGGTGATAGGTGATAGGTGATATGTGTACGGAGTAAGGTGTATGGAGTAAAGTGTTAGGTGTAAGGAGTAAGGTGTAAGGAGTAAAGTGTACGGTGTAAGGAGTAAGGTGATAGGTGATATGTGTACGGTGTAAGGAGTAAGGAGTAAAGAGTAAAGTGTTAGGTGTAAGGAGTAAGGTGTAAGGAGTAAAGTGTTAGGTGTTAGGTGTAAGGTGCAAGGTGTAAGGAGTAAGGTGATAGGTGATCGGTAATATGTGTACGGAGTAAGGTGTATGGAGTAAAGTGTAAGGTGTAACATGTGAGGTGTAAGGTGTAAAGTGTAAGGTGTAAGGAGTAAGGTGATAGGTGATATGTGTACGGTGTAAGGTGTAAGGAGTAAAGTGTAAGGTGTAAGCAGTAAGGAGTAAGGAGTAAAGTGTTAGGTGTAAGGAGTAAGGTGTAAGGAGTAAAGTGTTAGGTGTAAGGTGCAAGGTGTAAGGAGTAAGGTGATAGGTGATCGGTGATATGTGTAAGGAGTAAGGTGTAAGGAGTAAAGTGTAAGGTGTAACATGTGAGGTGTAAGGTGTAAAGTGTAAGGTGTAAGGAGTAAGGAGTAAGGTGATAGGTGTAAGGAGTAAGGCATAAGGAGTAAGGTGAAAGGAGTAAGGAGTAAAGTGTTAGGTGTAAGGAGTAAGGTGTAAGGAGTAAAGTTTTAGGTGTAAGGAGTAAGCTGTAAGGTGTAAGAAGTAAGGTGTATGGAGTAAAGTGTTAGGTGTAAGGAGTAAAGTGTAAGGTGTAAGGAGTAAAGTGTACGGTGTAAGGAGTAAGGTGATAGGTGATATGTGTACGGTGTAAGGTGTAACATGTGAGGTGTAAGGTGTAAAGTGTAAGGTGTAAGGAGTAAGGAGTAAGGAGTAAGGAGTAAGGAGTAAGGAGTAAGGAGTAAGGAGTAAGGAGTAAGGAGTAAGGAGTAAGGAGTAAGGAGTAAGGAGTAAGGAGTAAGGAGTAAGGAGTAAGGAGTAAGGAGTAAGGAGTAAGGAGTAAGGAGTAAGGAGTAAGGAGTAAGGAGTAAGGAGTAAGGAGTAAGGAGTAAGGAGTAAGGAGTAAGGAGTAAGGAGTAAGGAGTAAGGAGTAAGGAGTAAGGAGTAAGGAGTAAGGAGTAAGGAGTAAGGAGTAAGGAGTAAGGAGTAAGGAGTAAGGAGTAAGGAGTAAGGAGTAAGGAGTAAGGAGTAAGGAGTAAGGAGTAAGGAGTAAGGAGTAAGGAGTAAGGAGTAAGGAGTAAGGAGTAAGGAGTAAGGAGTAAGGAGTAAGGAGTAAGGAGTAAGGAGTAAGGAGTAAGGAGTAAGGAGTAAGGAGTAAGGAGTAAGGAGTAAGGAGTAAGGAGTAAGGAGTAAGGAGTAAGGAGTAAGGAGTAAGGAGTAAGGAGTAAGGAGTAAGGAGTAAGGAGTAAGGAGTAAGGAGTAAGGAGTAAGGAGTAAGGAGTAAGGAGTAAGGAGTAAGGAGTAAGGAGTAAGGAGTAAGGAGTAAGGAGTAAGGAGTAAGGAGTAAGGAGTAAGGAGTAAGGAGTAAGGAGTAAGGAGTAAGGAGTAAGGAGTAAGGAGTAAGGAGTAAGGAGTAAGGAGTAAGGAGTAAGGAGTAAGGAGTAAGGAGTAAGGAGTAAGGAGTAAGGAGTAAGGAGTAAGGAGTAAGGAGTAAGGAGTAAGGAGTAAGGAGTAAGGAGTAAGGAGTAAGGAGTAAGGAGTAAGGAGTAAGGAGTAAGGAGTAAGGAGTAAGGAGTAAGGAGTAAGGAGTAAGGTGATAGGTGTAAGGAGTAAGGAGTAAGGAGTAAGGCATAAGGCATAAGGAGTAAGGTGTAAGGAGTAAAGTGTTAGGTGTAAGGAGTAAGTTGTAAGGTGTTAGGTGTAAGGAGTAAGGTGTAAGGTGTAAGGAGTAAAGTGTACAGTGTAAGGAGTAAGGTGATAGGTGATATGTGTACGGTGTAAGGTGTAAGGTGTAAGGAGTAAAGTGTAAGGTGTAAGGAGTAAAGTGTTAGGTGTAAGGAGTAAGGTGTAAGGTGTAAGGAGTAAAGTGTTAGGTGCAAGGTGTACGGAGTAAGGTGTATGGAGTAAAGTGTTAGGTGTAAGGAGTAAGGTGTAAGGAGTAAAGTGTAAGGTGTAACATGTGAGGTGTAAGGTGTAAAGTGTAAGGTGTAAGGTGTACGAAGTAAGTAATAAGGTGATAGGTGTAAGGAGTAAGGCATAAGGAGTAAGGTGTAAGGAGTAAGGAGTAAAGTGTTAGGTGTAAGGAGTAAGGTGTAAGGAGTAAAGTGTTAGGTGTAAGGAGTAAGCTGTAAGGTGTAAGGTGTAAGGAGTAAGGAGTAAGGTGATAGGTGATATGTGTACGGAGTAAGGTGTATGGAGTAAAGTGTTAGGTGTAAGGAGTAAGGTGTAAGGAGTAAAGTGTAAGGAGTAAGATGAATGGCAAAACTGTATTTCTGATATAATCATGTTCTTATGCCGGATGACCTCGTTTTTTTTACACACAGCCTATCTGATCCCAAATTCCCAAACGAAGTAGAGCTATGGAAACCGGATAACTGATGTAATAATTTTTGTTTGTGCATACATACATACGTAATTAGTCAACAGGACTGCCAAAAATGTTTTATTTATGTTTCTATCCCTCAGGGAACATTACCTTTTTTTCTGGGTACCCTATCTCCTATATATTTACCTTCCTACCTTTTTACCTTTTGACAAACTATATCGGAATCATAAAAAGTTACTACTTTAAGTCGGGGGATTTTAAATTATTTTCATATATCCTTTTTCAATTGCAACGTCATGGGTTTTTTAAGATTTTTTTTAAATTTTAAACTATTTGGAGAACAGAACTTTATGTTACAATTGTTACTCTATTACATAAGAACCGTGCATTTTTCCGGGATAAAAAGACCGGGACAGAGCCGTTCAGCCGTTCTGGCGTGATTGAGTAACACACATCCATCCATCCAAACTTTCCCAGATATATATATAAATATGTATATATTTAGTTATAGTTATTCAAATAAATTAGATTCTGTAGATATGCCAAATTTCATCCAAATCCGTTCAGATGTTGAAGCGTGATTGCGATACAAACATCCAACCTCACAAATATCCCGTATTTATAATATTCTCGGAATCCTTTAGAAAGTGACTACAAATCTGAGAATTTTGTCCTATAGAAAGTGACTACAAATCTGGGGATTTTAATTTTTTTTCAGCATATCCTTTTTAATTATACAGTCGTGGGTTTATCCAAAATATTTTTTTGTTTTTATTTTAACCTCTTCAGAGACTTTTTTGTTACTGTGTAAATTGGTCAAGCCTTCTTGAGGAAATTGCGCTACAACTCTATTTCACGAACTTCAACGAAACTCCTTTTAAATACACGGTTCCTGTGGGATATAATTGTTATGCTATCACATAAGAACCGTGCGATTTTTCAAAAGTAATCTATGTGCTATTCCAGACTATAATCTATCTCTGTATCTAATTTCATACAGAGTCGTTCTGGCGTGATTGAGTAACAAAATTCATCCATCCAAATTTCACAGTAGGATATATATATACCTATATAGTTATAGTTCTTCAATTAATAAACATTGAAAATCATCCCACAGGAACACATTACCGGGATAAAAAGTATCCTATGTGTTAATCCAGAACATATTCTATCTGTATGCCAAATTTCATCCAAATCCGTTCATATGTTGAAGCGTGATTGTGGTACAAACATCCAAACACACAAACTCACAAACTCACAAACATCCAAACTTTCGCATTTATAATATTAGTGAGATGAGATTTAAAAGATTAGCTATGAATCACAAATAATAATTTTAGGCAAATTATTACGGGTAAAAGTATTTATTTCAAACTTTATTCTTTGGTACAGTAGTATCCAACTAATATGGCTTACCGATGTACCTGCGCAGAAGATACATTTTCAAAGCGTGGGAAAAGCTATTGGTCGGCAGCTGCCGCCATGTTAGCGCGCTTCGTGCCGAGGGGCGTGACTTGCGAGTAAGACGGAACTAACAGCTGCAGTGTATTATGAACCTTATAGTAGTGTTCTAAGGTTGATTGTAAGTTTTAAGCATTATTTCGTTAATCTTCAGGGCCATACTTTCTTTTCTTTGCGAACGAAGATTCACGACGCGCCATATCAGTTGGGTACTAGTTGTTTGTATTAATGCCTACTTTCAACAAAAAAAAATGTTTTCATAAACAATAATTGTATTTGTCACTTCTATCATCTACTTTTAGTAATTCCAAAATGTTCTATCTTTTTGGAACATAGGTGACTTTAAGTCCACTTATATCCAACCAAATCTCAAGAGCACGTGATAAAAACACGATAAATAAAGAACACACCTTAAGAGCTGCGTAAGAATAAGCGTGAAATCTGTTAAAAATACGAATGTCAACCGGAAAATATCATCCTGTCACCAACACACTGAACAATTTCCACTTCCACGTGAACATGTTATATTTATGACCAACTATAGTAGTACCGGGACAGAGACAAACGACGAGCAAACAAAAGATAGTTTGTAAGTACACAGGTAACCATGGAAACTCATTTTGAAACCTCTTGATTCAATTTGCACAGTGCACTTTGTAGTATCCGGTTGGCTGGCTACCACTCTTTAGCTGAAAAGTCACCAAGCACCTCCTCGTATATTTTGACAGCTGCACTTAGAGCATTTTCTTCTGGGTTTTGTGGTTTTACCTTCGGCGATTTTATTGAATGATGCGATTTTAGTCAAAACACCATCCAATCCACAAAAACAAATATTGGCAACCCCCCTGGTGTTCATGTACACACGGCTACACATCAGGCTATACATTTCCAGTATAAGCTGATCTCGCACTGTGTGGGATTTCCGTACAATGAGAGGTCAGCTTATACTGGAAATGTATAGCTTGATCTGTTGCCGTGTGTACCATCAAGTGGACTACTGTCTGCTTGTCAACCTTCTTTATTATTATTACCAATATATGTTACAATATAGCAGAACTTGCTATACTCACTATATTAGGCAGCTTTGAGATCTATCAATAAGTGTCTATGAATTAATGAACTTTATAAAACAAAGTGATCCTCTGAATTGAGGACGAGAGATTTTTCTTTCTTTTCAAATCTAGCGATTGTTTTCATTTTTATCTTTGATTGCTATATAGCGTCTTCTAAAGCTATAACTAAAAAGGTCTATAACGTGTAATGTTGCCTCCATATGGGACATTTAAGTGATAATCTAGAGAGAAAGATTACAGTGGTATAACCACAGATGAGAGTTTGGTATATAGGGAACATTAATTTCATTGTAATTGGTTCAGAAACCAAAGTGAATGGAGCAATTTCAGCTCGTCGGATTTTTTGTGCTTCAGATAAATGTTTGTGTATTGTGGATGTTATTACACAAATATGTCATGTAACAGTATAAAAGCTATACCGTAGTCTTTTCTCTTTTCATAATAATCTATCTTGTGAAAATAAGGTATTTCAAATTTAATTGTTATAGTTCTAGAGCAAGCATCTCTGGAAATGATAAATCCTTAATTAATTGTTACCCAGATTTCTCTAAATTTTTATCAAAATTTGATAACATTTTCAAAGTAAGTAACAATTAAAGCGACTTGAAAATGTTCGATAGAATTTCTTGATCAGAAATATGAAAACATTATTCTATTCTTACAAACAACCAACTTTAAATAGCAATGATACCTACAACGTTAATAAAAACATAAATTCAGAATAGTATCAAGCATTTTATGCAAACGCGAATCACTATTTACGAATAATAAACATAGTCTCCCGTATAATTCGAAAACAGCGTATTCAGGGATTCGTACAGTTAAATGAGCATTATTGCTTTCACAATGGCCGTCTTTAAACGTTTACATCGGCAACTTTATAGCTACAAATGTGACGAAAATGTAAATGGCGCCTTTCTTACGTCTTAAAAGGGCTATTTCGCTGGTAATTCTCGAGTTAAAGGTCAATAATATTCTATGTCGATCTCGTTTCATTTGCACGATGAAGAGATTAATTTTAAGCAAGAGAAGCGTCTTTTATTGCCGTGTAATAAGATCCAATTAGATGAGGGTTAACAATATTATGTTACCAGGATTCCGTACCTGAATGTGGGTAATCCGCATGAGTTTGGGGTGATAGAAATTAAATATGTAAGTTGATGTTGTGAAGACGTAGATTTCCTTTTTGTTCCTAAAAGGACAATGTCGAAAATCGCCCCAGAACCAACAAACATATGACGTACACCATAATTATTTACATATTTTATTATTCACGTGGCAAATATTCATATCAAACGGACAAGTGGGAATCAAAAACGAATATTTTAAAAGTATCGTAACAACTACTCACTCCGATATCTTTACCGAAATACGGTTAGTGATGATCCTACTGACTACATCGAATCGATCGATTTAAATATAATCGGTAGAAGTGTAGTTAGTTATTTATTTTACTGTTATGGAATGTAAATTATGGTTTATTATGACTTCTATCACAACATATTTTTCGGATAATCAACTATAAGCAATCTCCAAAATGAAGAATCACAAAGCATGCGGTCCGGATGAAATACCTGCCGAAATATGGAGGGCACTAAAAGCTGACGGAGAAGTCTGGCTTGCAGAACTATTTAATAATATCCTATCGAGCGAAAAAATGCCAGACGCCTGGAGAAGAAGTATACTAGTGCCTTTCTATAAAAACAAAGGAGATGTCCGTGATTGTGGAAATTTTCGGGGAATCAAACTCACATCGCATACCCTTAAAATCTGGGAAAGAGTCCTGAGTGAACGCCTTACAAATAAAATTGTAATAACAGAAAACCAGTTTGGCTTCACAGCTGGAAAAGGAACTACGGATGCTATTCACGCTATTAGGGTAGTCATGGAGAAGGCTCGAGAAAACAAACAGAATTTATGGTTAGTGTTTATCGACCTGGAAAAGGCGTTTGATCGAGTACCAAGAACAATAATCTGGCAGGCCCTAAGGGCACATGGAGTCCCAGAATACTATGTAAGACTTATTACAGATATGTACAACAACGTTCAAACATGCGTAAGAACCCCTGCTGGATCATCCAAAAGTTTTGACATCAGAGTCGGTGTTCATCAGGGTAGTGCCCTTAGTCCCTTACTGTTTAACATCGTCATGAATTACCTTACAGCAAAAATTCAACAACCAACACCGTGGAACCTTCTCTACGCTGATGATGTGGTTCTCGTTTCAAATAACAGCCATGAGGCACAAGAAAGCCTAGAGCAATGGAGAGCGGCATTGGAAGAAAACGGTTTGCGTATTAGTAGAACCAAGACTGAATTCATGTTCTGTAACTTTAACCCTAATGCTACCTCCAGCGCAGATATCAAACTTGACAATACAACCCTGCCAAGAGTAAAAACCTTTAAATATCTTGGCTCAGTTCTTTCAGAAGATGGATCAATTGAAGCAGACATAACTCATAGAATAACGTCTGGTTGGAACAAGTGGCGTATGTTGACTGGTGTCTTGTGCGATGTAAAAATGCCCATAAAAACGAAAGGCAAAGTCTACAAAACAGCTGTTAGACCAGCGCTTCTGTACGGCAGCGAAGTCTGGGCAATGAAAAACTCCACAAGTCAGGAATGCGTATGCTGCGATGGGCAGGAGGAGTCACACTCAGAGATAAGGTGCGCAACGAACATATTAGGGGGAGCTTCAGGGTTGCAGAAATAGCGGATAAAGTTAAAGAGTCTAGACTGAGATGGTACGGTCATGTTCTTAGACGAACAGACGACCATGTCGTGAAAAAGTGCCTTTCCATAGCCACAAAGAAGAGGGGAAGAGGAAGACCTCAAACTACGTGGATGACAAGGGTCCAAAAGGACTTGAGGGAAATAGGACTTACGGAAGATGACGCGCAAGACCGTAATAAATGGCGTCGCATGATTGGGAAAGCCGACCCCGCGTAACGGGAAAAGGCGAGGCCAAAGAAGAATCAACTATAAAAATAATAAAAAAGTAGTATTCCCCATAATCAAATCGATTGATTATATTTTATAACAACTAAATCGGTTACACTTAAACCGATTACAGCACAATTCGGAATGCAACCTTAGTCGAGGAGCATCCCTAATTCTTTCTTATATCATGTCATGTCAATTGTCTTACTCTCGATTTATTTGTTTATAATGTTGTTTTTCAATTCTATTGCTTTATTTTGTTATTATTTATTTTAGGTACTTACTCGGCTTATAATGAAAAACTAATTAACGATATGGAAAGTGTATGTGTATTGTATCAATTGTGGAACTGCTGATGGTTTCATGGTGTTGGAAAACGAGCAGATTCATCACAGTTGAAGGCAAAGAGCTGATCATGCAGCCATGCAATCCTCACCTTCATCTTCTTCAAGTGCTACTCCAGCAACAAGTAATATATTGTGATGTGCCAATTGTGGTATTCATTTAGTAAGAGAACACTGTCATATCTGAAGCAATACTGCCGTTCATAAAGAAATACAACAACAAGTCCCAATACAAGTGGTAAGTGTTTACTTCTATTTTAAATTATTTGTCCTTAATATACAATCATAATATCTGACCACACTGATTCACTTTTTCATTGGTTTATCATATGCCATTGCTAATACTAACTTAGAGCTATGACAAATACTAAAATCTATATTTTTTTTCTTTACAGGTAACCGCAAATGACCATAGTGTGGTGATTGTCATACATTATTCCAAGACAGAACCCTCACAGCTACCACACAGGATTCAAAGGATACAGGAACTGTGGGTCATTGTTTGGGATGTGGTTGTTCATCGCTGCGAACTTGAAGTCACCCAGTGTAGGAGGACAGGGTAACCAACACATTATAGATGTTGCCCGGCACAATTTTTAGATAATATTGTAATTAGGTACCAATGTAGATGATGATCTAATAAATAATTTACTGCAAATCTCTTGTCATTTTTCATTTAGACGGGCCAGTTGGCGCAGTTGGTTAAGGTTCGCCTTACGCGCCGCAGGCCGTGGGTTCGATTCCCACACAGGACATGCATTTGTGTGCATGAACATGTCTGTATGTCCTGAGTCTGGGTGTAATTATGTATATTAAGTATGTATTTACAAACAAAAAGTAGTATATGTATTATATCAGTTATCTGGTTTCCATAGTACAAGCTCTGCTTAGTTTGGGATCAGATGACCGTGTGTGAGGAATGTCCCAGGATATTTATTTATTTATTATTTATTTATTTAACCTTATTAAAAATATATGTATACCTAAATGATAATGTGTAGATATACAAAGTACTTCACGAATCCTGAAGCTAGAAGTTACTACCTCCATTATTTTTGTCTCAATATCATTGTACAATGTACAGTCGGGGACTGAAAATGTTTATCACTTTTCAAACTCGATTCCATCTCATACCGCGCGCAATAAGGTCTAATATGTCATATCAACAAACGTAATTATAACATTTAAAAATTGTGAAATGTTTTTAAGTATCGAACTTAGCAAAAAGGCTGTCAATGCCTTTTTGATTATGTAAACTCATTTAATATAATGTTTTTTTTTTTATTATATGTTGACATTTATCATGCGTTTGTAAGCAAATAAAAATCTCAATAAAAATACAAAGGTAATAATGGCAAGTTTAGTCCTGCAGCAAAGGGCAGATTTTTATTTGTAAACTCTATATTTAGTGCTATATCAAGAGAACTCAATTCATACTAGGTATAACACCTCTTTGAATTCTTTTTCATGTCAAATACAATCCACGCCTATCAAAAGTAATTTTATTTCCGGTCAACCTTATGAAACAGAAATGTGCAAGCGATTATAGACCGTAAGGTGGTAAACATTTTTAGACCGCGACTGTACATATTATAAAAAAGTCCCCTCGCCACATCTGTCTGTAAGTCTAGAATCTCAAAAACTACCTACTGAACTGATTTTCATACAGGTTTCACCAATGGACTGAGTGATTCATGAGGAATGTTAAGGTCTAGGTATAATTAATAATGGTTTTAAATAAATTGGCTGAAATATGATGATGATTGTTGAAGATGCCGGAAAAAAAACATGCCATGCAGATAAAACTGCTATCCCACGCGCAGCCGGGGCAGGTTGCTAGTATAACTATAAGAACCTATATTAAAACCACACAGAGCATTGAAAATCAATAATATTATTGACTACCTAAATACATTCCTACATACTACCTACCTATATTAAATGTCTTTGTTGACTACTCAATTATAACCTCAAAATCTGTTACGTTTCTTGTAATTAAGCGATTTTCCCGCTTGTCCGTTGCTTAATTTATGTATGAAGTGAATTTATAGGTGATTTAAGATATTACAAGCATTTTTTCATAGCTGTTGGTTCTGGGGCGAATCATGTATGGACGCAGAACAATGTCCTTTCTTCATTGCTTATTATTTTTAAATGTTTCATCGTCCGTTAAATAATCAACTTCAATGAATTAATTCAAAAAATATTGCTGTACTTTTTCCATATTGCTAGTTTCAAAATATTAAAATGTGCATGCACCTGCACAGCATTTCCCATTTAAGTTTTGTAAAAGCTTCTTAATAGTCGTATTTAGGTCACAAGAATGTCACAAGTATCTACTATAAAATATATAGCTATGCTTAAATTAATGTGAACTCTTGTCAAAGCTGATTCTTAAATAAACTCTCTACTGCTAAGTTTCCTTATTAACATTTCCTCCATAAAACTTTCATACATTACCTAAGTCCATCTACGTACCTAAACTCTCAAAGGAAAAAAATTGCTCGTGCAATGCGTAAAATTGTTTCCTTCTTTTATTAAGAACCAAGAACTATTTTGTTCGCTTGAAATAACCGTCGTATTGTGTCGGTGATCATAGTCCCGGTACATGTTAAGGAAATCCCGACATGGTTCGCTTACCCCAAGGATTTCGGTCTCCTGTGGCTTATGTTCTTATTTGGAAACCTTTCGGTCCTTTAAGTATTAAGTAAGGTTAATATCTCAGTATACAAACGGGTTTATTTCGAAGTAGAAGTTGGAGCTAGTTTTGGGAATTCATATTATTATTGTTGTGTTGGTTTGAACTATGAACTAATTGTCTTTGTTATTTGTTTGTATTTTTATTGAACGCATGTCAGGCATTAGCTGCTAATATCAATGTTATCAAATATAATTACATAGATCAATATTAATAAGATGAAATATATTGAGTATATTGATAATAATGTTGGTTATGATAGCGGTCATAATGATGATAATTATGATTAATGTATGTTATAATTGACGATTATAGTTATATTTCTCACTTATATCAGTAATAATCTAAAATACTCACTCGAGGTGTTCCTTATAGATGTCGAAGTCAGTGAAGACTAGCTCGACGATCTGATGCGGTGCAGCGAGGAAGGTGTAGAGCATGCAGTCGACTCGTGGAGGATACGCGCGCGGGTAGTCGGGGCTGCTGAACGTGCCGCGCTCCTTGCCGTACGTCGACGTGAAGCGAATACATGTACAACCTGTATACATAGATATATTACGTTCCATGTTTGAATAGACGTCTTAGAACTAGAACACGAACTAACTAAATTATTTATTTTATGCTACAATGAACTGAGACCAAGTTCCAAGAAGGATAACCTTGTTCAAAACTTAATTGATTAGTTAGGTAAAGTAGGTGAAATACATAACATCATTATTCTATCAAAAACATATTTTATTCATCTAAGGAGGTCCACACAAACAAATCACAGCGTTACGTTATCGAAAAAAATAGCTTTTATAAAAACTAAAACGATTATCGATGTGAATAAAGGTTACGAACATAAAGTTTCTGTTCAGCGACCTTGTTACACCTGATCTAAAACTTATTTGCCGTCTCACTAACTTTCATATAAAGTAGAGTTTTTGTTATCAATATATTGGAAAGGAATGAAGCACGTTACAGATACGTTTTAGATGACATTTAGGTTTGAAGTTTACACAAATTACCTAAAATATCTTAGTAATTAGTATAAAACAAATACGGTTAAGATAGTAGAGAATTCGCAATGTGTTGTAATTAAGTTTAGTCGTAAAAAGACGTATTTAGGGTGCTTGCTGACTAAGCTATTAGAGATAATAATAGTATGTCTTCTAATAATGACCAAAGTTATGAATTCTTGTGTAACTATTTTGGCTGAAACGTTATCGTATCAAACCGAAGATCATATATCTATGCAGTTTAAACTAATATCTAAGAAGATAATCCAACTTGGAAAAGAACTCATTCGGGTGACGCTAGGTCGAATATTATAATGGATCTAACCTACTTAATTCATATTCCAATTTTATAGTCTAACAGACTGCTACAATTTTACCATAATCTTTGTACGATAACATTAGTCACAGAATACAAAAGCTTCACAGAAATAAAATATGCAATAATGTTTGTTGGGCACAAAACGTGGCTTTCATTGTCCCATGGACGCATACTCGTAACATTTGTTGTTATAAAATCTGAAAAAGGTAGCTTTACAAAAGGCTCTCATACAGCTTAATAACCTTTCCACATCATAACAGAAGCAATAACAGCTCTTAATGAAACACGTTAAATAAACACAATGACGCAAAAAATAAGTGACGAAGAGGTTACAAGCAATTCCGCGCTTTGCCACTGAATATTTCATGCAAAAATATTTTGGCGTCGGCTTCGTCAGTTCACCGTAATCTCTTGCGGTGTCAAATGAGATATTCAAGACGTTATTTTGGTATGAAAATTGAAGATAAACGTGCGTTATACATAATTTTATTTGAGAATTATTTTCTGGGATTCTTCTTCGACTGGAAACTAAATTATGCAATTTGTAAACTTGTTTTAAGATTTGGAGATAAAAAATAATGTATGATAAGATCCTGTGATTAAAGAATAATATGAAACATTTTTGATTGGTAGGGACTTCAGTAATGAATCGTTTTATTGGACATAGATTTTTGCTATCATCTATTCCATCTGATTGTGATTGGAATTAATGAAATATTATTGAAGTGAAAACTTCTTTAGTGGCGTTGTGCACTTTTTAGGATGGGTAAAAAATTAACTCGCGTCAGATGTCACGTGACCCTGATCGAAAATACGTAAGACGGAGGGAGAGTTGTTGCAAATTAGACTGTATTTATACTGGGGTTATTTTCAAATTCTTATAATATTCTCTAGCTAGCCGGAAGGTAGGTACCATTTTTGTTCCCATTTTAAGTTAATAAATTATACTGTATTTCAACTGGGGTTATGTTCAAATTCTTATAATATTCTCTAGCTAGCTGGAAGGTAGGTACCATTTTTGCTCCCATTTTAAGTTAATAGTTAAAAATCTTATTCAAAAGTATTATATGTACATGTATCTTGAACTAACTTTCCCTTGTATAAAAACGTGAAAAATGTCTAGTTTCAAAATTGTGCAACGTTAATATTCAAGTTTTCACTTCTGCCGGCACTCCCGGAGTGCAAACCTTTGTTTTTTTCTTAGAATTGACTTTCACAATACAATACTTGTTATCATCACTTATCATGTTCAGATCACAAACTAACCGAGATGAAGTGAGTGATCTTGATTCTAATTTTTTTTTATTGTTTTCATTAACGAGTACACTCATAGCTAAAGACAAATTTTCAAAGAAATATACTGCCGCAATAAAATGATGATTGAAGTAAATAAGCTAACAGAGTAAAAGCACTTTCTACTTACTTGGATTTATAGCGAGCCCTTCGTCAACCGTATGGAGGGATAAGTGGAGTAGCAGGATAAGCGTAGTCGACGTCTGTAATAAATAAAAATAGGTGAGTTTTTGTAAAGTGGCCTATAATGCTTCATAATAGTTATTTATGCAACTGTTCTATAATAAGGGGTATTAAAACACGAGGGTTTTAATACCTAATTATGTACAATTGCAAATACAAGACTTTATCTACACCCATGATCATTTTTGTAAACAATCTATACATATAATAAAACTGTAGAACCGGCGTGTCTGTACATTGAATATATTTACCAAAAACTGATCGGGGGTGATTTGGGATGAGGAACTGAATACAAAAAACTAAAAAAAAAAATTTTTGTCTGTCTGTCTGTTTGAACACGCTAATCTCAGAATCCACTAAATGGATTTGCATGGAACTACCACGAGCAGATTCGACTTTTTTTGGCGCTTCAACTAGGCTTTGTTTCATTAAAAACGGCTGACGGGAAGAAAAGATATCCCAATTTAATAATTTTGCAGGCCGTCTCAAGGCTACACACAGATGTAAGTACTAAAATATTGATTACTAGATGGCGTTGTCTTTTTCCTGAATCGCACTATGGTTTCGTTCTCACGATTTTATGATACGTTCAATGATTTCTGAATAAGATTTTCTCCGTGTAAGGAAGGAAGGCACCAACAGCTTCTATCAAAAAGAAATTTAAGATGATTTCGGATGAGGAATATAAATTCATCAGAGACTCCCTCCCATTTAGTCCACTGAAAAAAAGCCAGTTTAGTTACATAGCAAAAGCTAAAAAAAAACACTGTTTTGATAGATTTTTTTAAAAGGTCCACCTAGGGAACGAACCAGCGAAATTAAAAATAAATCTTATTGAACATACTTTTTCTTCAAGGAGCATGCTGAGGGACGACTTCCCACTGTTCCCGTTACAAAGGTGCCATAATAAACCGACTCAAAAAAAAGAGAAGGTTCTTTGATCGACGCGTATGGGTCTTTTTTCCATGCATGTATGTAGGCGTCTCTTTTCACCGCCAAAAGGATCCTTTCCACCAGGCTCCTGCTTTCCAAAATATATCCTTGCCTATTTGCGATTGTGTTGATCTCCTCGGCATGAATTTAACAGCCAAAATAAACTTGGACTGTTCTATTGAGTCGAAGGCATAAACAGCTGTTAGATAGCTGGGAACCTGTCTAAGATTAAGCGGTACTTCATGCCTGAACAGTAACAGGATATAATTGTTTCGAAGAGTGTGCGCAGGAATTATTCCACCATCCCCATTTTTACACCGAACCACTAGACGCTGGGAAAATTTTCAGACGTATGTTGTTGACATACCGAAAGTACGGACACAGTAATTTGTATATCCTCATGTATAATGCGGACAGCAAGGGAGTGGACTTGTGGCCAACGTCTAGGGGCTTTCAAGGTCAGAGTAAATAGGTTTCTTCTGGGTAAGTGTGCTCCATCTTAGGCTTCGTCATCGTCCTTTATGGATTGGTCAGTGGCAAAACGCAACATCATTTTATTAAAAATAATATTCACCGATTCCTCAGAAATGGCTTAGGCGCTTCCCTCGCGTAGACTATAAGATTTTTACATTCGTGTAATCAACGCTAAAATGTTCGTGAAGATAAATTGTATCATGATCAGACCATACATTTTAAAAATATGATGTAATTCCTCGATAAACAAAATAGAAAACAAACAGAAAACAAATAAAAAGAAGTGAACAGCCGTTAACAAAGAGAAGAGCTGATCTACTATCAGTTGGTAGTGGATCAGCTATTGAATCGCTACCAGCTGCATGTAGCAAGCCTAAAGCATTGCCGGCGCTGTATGGTGATGCTAATATACTGGCAAGGTATTCGCCAGCCCTCTGGCCACGCGAAGCATCTAATGCTTCGCGAGGCCAGAGGTTAAAAATCGCGTTAAATACGATGATCTTCTGACCTACTGAGCAAAATATGTAGCCTCCATCAATTCAGGTGATTGATTAAATTTGCGCTGCTTTAGATTTTAAGCACAGTCAGCTTCACTGCGGCTATTTTGACAGTCTCTTAAAGGTGTAACGGTGCGTGAGTATCGACACAAGTTACATCCCATATTAAAGGCTGTCCTTTCCTCTAGGACATTAATGTTATTCCATCAGGCTTATTACCGTCAGCGTCGTCCCGCATCAAGCCACTCGATTCACGAATAGTTGACATGTGGGCACTGGCAAGAGCCCTATGAATGATGTCATTAAGATCGGTCGGAGTGGCGTGCCTGCGTTTCTTACGCACAATAGCATGTGGTGGCCAACAAAACTGATCAACAAAAGTACCATACTGGCATCGATGCAGCACATAAGTAAATAGGTGTACCTAGATGCAGATAAGATACAATTTTTCTTTAAGTGGCAAATATGCATACTGCCAGTCTGATAGTAGCCTATAGACGCTTGCACCACCCTGGGTATCAATCGCGCGTTGCCGACCCTCACTTCACTTTTTATTATGCGATGAAGTCGGTATACAAGCACACGGTCCGCCTGATGGTAAGCGGTTACCGTAGCCATATGGACGCTTGCATCACGCGTTACCAACCTTTCCTCCTCCCCCAACGAGCTTTGGTAATCTCACTGACGCGCACAAACACAACATTAACTTATTTAGCTGCAGTATTCTGTTAGGTGGAGGTACTTTCCCAGTACCTACCTCTCTTACTTCCATTCACTCGCTCTTCATTTGCTGTAGCTCCATAATTCCAAAGCAATTCCCTCAACATCATAAAAAAACTAAGGGATCCTTGGCGTTGATATCTCTAACGACGTTCTGTTCTGTAGTCATCTAGAAGACAAAGTCAAACTGGTATCTAAAAAACACGGGAGTGCGAAGCATTACTTCTCATCGGGGCAAAGACTGCAACATTATAAGTCGCAAGTCCGACCCCATATGGAGTGCAGCTGTCATCTGTGGGTGGGAGCACCATGATACCAGCTTGGGCCTCTAGACTCAGTTCAGCAACGTGCCATTAGAATTCTCGACGATCCCGAGCCGACAAGTGGTTTAGAGCCCCTTAGCCTGAGGAAAAACTTTGTTTCCTTATGGAGCTCTGGCAACACTTCTCACCTCAGGAATACAACAACACAATGTTATCTTATTTCGCTGCAATCTTCTGTAAGGTACAGGTACTCCGTCACTTGGACTGCTCCAAATTTTGAACGAGAGAACCCGATATGCCCTACCTCTCTTGAAAAAGAAAGCTTGCAGGCAAATAGGTACCCGATTCTCTTACAAGGAAAATTTTGGGGAATCCTATAGCCTAGCCTATATAAATCCACTTTTGCGGGATAACAAAAGTAGCCAAGTTAATACTTGGGGAAAATGTAACACCTATTAGTGAACGAATAACACGGGGGTACTTTGTACTCATCTGGCTGGTTACCACCCTCAAGTTGAAACTCTGCTGCCAAGCACCTGTCGGTGTGTTCCGACAGCTGCATTTGAGAGCCAGTTTCTTCTATGCTTTGTGTGCTGCGTGTACCACCTTCGACCACATCGTCACTTACCATGGTGAGATTGTGGTCAAACACAGGCCTACACTTAGTAAAAAAAAGTGATGTCTTGCCGCGTCCTCATCCCCTAAATACCCTCATACGGTCGGTACCGTCCACCGAAGTCCACAAGAATATACGAGTATTTTGATAACAACAACAACAATCTTCACGAAAAATATATCGTTGATAACACGAATGTAAAGATCTTATAGTCTACGCGAGCGAAGCCGCGGGCAAAAAGCTAGTGAATTAATAAATTTCTGCAATTCTAATATCGAACCAAAATGGCTGGATACGACGTGAATTGAAATAACCTCTAAGTTTTTTTTTATTACGGCACTGTGGTTGTAAAACGCGCCAGCATAAGAATGTTCTTTATTTGAAATTCATAAGGATACCACTGAGAATGTGGCTGTTTGATGAGTAAGGAATGGACCGAAAAAGCAAGAATAAAAAAAGAGTTGCATAATGAAATTCAGTACAACATTATAACTCTGTTTTGGATGATATAATGGTCACTATGAAAACTAGTGTTTTAATGTTGGCTATAAGCTAACTGATCCAGAAACTTTAATAGAGGATTTATAGCATGGGTGTAGATAAAATACACAATATACTTTACAGGGACTGGTACTTTTTTGTATCCGTTTGAATGTTACGAAACATCCACTGATGGTCAGAAATGATCAATAATATCTCCATATCATTACTGTCAATCTAAAGGTTTCCCGGTCGCCTAGTAGATATCTCTTTTAATGATAAAGCCGCTCATTGACCCTGATTCTGTTGTTCACAACTAAACAAATTTTAATGTCACTATATCTCTTTCTAACAAAGAACATAAGAAAAGGATGTAAGAAATTTAGTCCTGTCAAATTAGTCCAATGCTTGTTTTCAATATAAATTTAGTCGCTATATGTATATCGCGGTTACGCCTAAATACACGCAAAATAAGACGGCAAAGACTAATTTGACAACTTAAAATATGTTCTATCCTTTTTCAATCATGTTCGTAAGAAAGAGATGAGATGTAACTAAAATTAGTTTAGTGCGATTTACAACAGAATCGACACCATTGTAGCAGACTGTTAGTTGAGTTTTGTATTACTACTCCTATGAGACATTATGTAACAATAAGGTTTTTTCTATCTATCTACGCATAACTTTCCATGGAGTGAATGTTGTCAAACATCGTCGTATAGTATCTGAGTACGATATCATTTCTTGAGGAAAAAATAAATTCATACTTCTAATTCTTATCAAAAGGACTGACCTCTTTACGGTGCTAATGAATAAGGTTTAATCTAAATACAAATTATACCTCCGGACCTTTAAATATACATTCACTAAAATTTACCAAGTGTCCAAGTTTTGTATGTACCTGTTTTACCTCTCGTAGAGTCCTACTGTTATCAAGAAAGGTTTAACCCCTTGTAATATGCGATTTATAACCTTCCAGTAAATTCTGATCTTATCTGAGTTCCTTGGAGTCTTTACCCTAGATAACTAGGTGACTTATATAGGTAAGGATCGTTAATCTAAAGTTCGAAAATTATTTGTTCGGTCGAAATACGTTTTGAGTTGGTAAATTAGGTTAGTTAATTATTGAGAAACAATGTAATAATTCCATTCAAGTTATTGAATTATTTGGTAGCATATTATTCTACCATAATAACAAAAGAGATTTTTTTCTGTACCCCGGTGTTTCACCTCAAAAAATTGGCTATAGCAATCATATTTGTTAAATTCGGTTGTTAGTTCCTAGATAAGCAGTTACAAACTGTGCTCTCTTTAGATGCAAAATATAGTATCCATTACTTATAATCCTTAATGAACCACATTATACATTAATACAGATACCTATAGCTTGAGATCACCTAACTTTGTATCTCAGAATTAATGTGTTAGCAAGTAATAACGCGAGGAATTTGTAAATTAAGGTATATTTTATATACCAAGGTAATACGTTAAGACACGTTGAAAGCTTTGTGTAGAACTGATGGGATTTACAACGTGTGGTTGGATTATCAACGTCTTTGTTTAATCCAAGAATGGCGCACAACCCTCAGCTATGTATCGCTTTTCGATTAGTTATATTAATTAACGGTTAGAGATTTGATTAGGTATTGTTATTGGAAATAGCTTGTCGTGTAGATTATGTGATAAGTGATACAATTTGGTGTAAAGGCTATGTACCGATAGCTTTACAGACCAATATTTTTCCAGAAAAGACGCTCGTGCTATAACTTAACAAAAATGAATTTCAAAAACTGTTATTCAAACGATAAAAATGACTGTTAACGCTAATTTTAATTAAGTATTTTGTATATAAAAACAATTGAAATAATAAAATGTTTGCTCAAATATGCCATTTAACTTTGATATTATTATACGAAATTAGAAAACAGTTATCAGGAAAATTTAAGCCTTGAAATTGCTATGTTAATGAATAATTAATAAGAATCATCCATTTCCTCAATTTTTAAGTTTTGTATTTGGATTATGTTTAAGTAAAATCGATTGTTATTTAAGGTGTTATGATTGAAATTACACCTTGTGCCGTAAAAAATAAAGCACAAATTATTATCCGAACACGCTATGATTACTTAATAATAAATCCGAATAGTTTCAACTCACTTTGAATGTAAATATTAAAGATGGGGATGACTTGTCAGTTCGTTCGTTCGTTACGTCACGATACCTCGCCCTTTGGCAGAGATTTAAAAAAGTTAACATAAAATATTGCTTTTGGTTGTATGACTTTTATATTATACTAGCATCCCTCCCACCCATTATACCCACATAGGGGTTGAATTTAAATTAAAAAGCCATTATTTAATATAGCCTTCGTTATAACCTGTGTGCAATTGTTTAAATATAACAAATAGTACAAAACAGTCCAGAAAAACGCGTTTTCCCAGACATAGCAAGATCTATTTTTCGAAAATTTTATCGAAGTTTTCGAGATTTCAAAACATTGAAAACAATATAGGATAGATAGAAGATATAAAAAAGTACTCAAATAAATATGAGTAAGACAGAACTCAAATTCCTCATCTATAGATATAGATTAGGAACATTCGTTTTATTCAAACAAAATATATTTCAATAGCTCAAAACTACACAACAAAACTACACTCGCTAGCAAACTGCATGTTGCCAGTACATAGATCAATCGTTCAGCTTTGGTATTCTGAAACGTTTTTGACAGCAACCGACGACGACTCCGTTGTGACGGTTAGTCCGGGAGGTAGCGTTGCAAACACAAAAGTCATAGTAAGCCGGCTGACGTTGAAATGTATAGTTGATCTTATATGACTAATAAGTGAACCGACCGTCTGCTCAAGTAAGTGCTCAAGTCTTCTACATCCGTCATCAGCCACTCCCAGTAAAAAAAAGACATAGTACGCCGGCTCAAACTTGTTTCATAAGTATTTGACATAATACTGAGCTGAAAAAAATCGTCTGCTGCATGGTGGAGGGGGGAACACGCGTCAGCTGCTCGCATGAATTTGTAAAAAAAAAAGTTTACCCCTGCCGTAACCTTCCAATCCTAAACCCACCGCGGGTGCATCGCTGATGCGTGGTTCACATATTAGTCATTCAAGATCTATTGAAAAAGATGGCCATCGATCGGCGTATTAATACTACCTAAAATGCATCAGTACCTCCCGGACTATTGCATGTCGAAACAATTGAATACTTGAATAGGTCAAAAGAATTAAAATGGGCTGGAAGGTGTATTGTAAACATCAACTGCGCTCTGCGAGTGGATTTCATTTATTTTAATGATCTGAGTCGTAATCCCAAGCTAAGCAAACTTATGATATGGAAACTAGATAAAGGCTAATTTTATTTCATATTTTAGTAAAACTTTAATGTACTGAATTTTAAAGGTTTAATATGAAGGCTATTCATTGGTTTAACTTTATCTTAATATTACGACTTAAACTTCACAAAAAGAAAGCTAGATATAGCGCCCATATTTTGAAAATATTGAAACAATTAACATTTTTTCACGAATAATGTTTAATAACATACTCGTATGTAAGTACATATTACTAAATTGACGATGTATTTTTTTATAAGGAATAATAAAAATAAGCCAGATATCAAAGACTTCTATATAGAATTTGGAAGAATTTTAGCATTTCCAGTAAATAAAAATGCATTGACTTTGTAGTGCTGTGCACAATTTAATCAATGTTTATTTCAACAAGAATAGTTAAAGAATTACTCGCCAAAAGTCTCAACTGTTGAGCTTGACGACGTTTTTCCAAGATATCTTCATCATTGGCTGATTTAAGGATGCCCATAATATGACTTATCCGAGCTGCAGATATCTGAAATATGTATACCAACTCTGTAACCACTATAAAATTAGTATCATCATCATATTCTGTCACGAGATGTCCTCTGCTGAACTGGGCCTTTGTTTTTGACTGATTTCGACAAAGAACAGTCTTGGATTTATAATAAATAATTTGTAATAAAACATACTTACTTCAAATATCATAACATTACACAGAAACTATCATAAATGAAAGTGATCCACAAAGTGACAGGTTTTTTTTATAATGGATACATAATACGACCTGAATAGGAGCTTCCTAAAATTAAACATTAATTAATTGACCAATTGAAAAATGTAGCACCGCACTACGAATGTATAGAGAATAGACCGCGACGACGGACGTCGTCGTCGTCAGCTGTCAAAAAAGAACAGAATTGCACTACAGCTTTGGTATTCTGAAACGTTTTTGACAGCAACCGACGACGACTCCGTTGTGACGGTTAGTCCGGGAGGTAGCGTTGCAAACACAAAAGTCATAGTAAGCCGGCTGACGTTGAAATGTATAGTTGATCTTATATGACTAATAAGTGAACCGACCGTCTGCTCAAGTAAGTGCTCAAGTCTTCTACATCCGTCATCAGCCACTCCCAGTAAAAAAAAAGACATAGTACGCCGGCTCAAACTTGTTTCATAAGTATTTGACATAATACTGAGCTGAAAAAAATCGTCTGCTGCATGGTGGAGGGGGGAACACGCGTCAGCTGCTCGCATGAATTTGTAAAAAAAAAAGTTTACCCCTGCCGTAACCTTCCAATCCTAAACCCACCGCGGGTGCATCGCTGATGCGTGGTTCAGATATTAGTCATTCAAGATCTATTGAAAAAGATGGCCATCGATCGGCATATTAATACTATCTAAAATGCATCAGTACCTCCCGGACTATTACATGTCGAAACAATTGAATACTTGAATAGGTCAAAAGAATTAAAATGGGCTGGAAGGTGTATTGTAAACATCAACTGCGCTCTGCGAGTGGATTTCATTTATTTTAATGATGTGAGTCGTAATCCCAAGCTAAGCAAACTTATGATATGGAAACTAGATAAAGGCTAATTTTATTTCATATTTTAGTAAAACTTTAATGTACTGAATATACCAATTTTAAAGGTTTAATATGAAGGCTATTCATTGGTTTAACTTTATCTTAATATTACGACTTAAACTTCACAAAAAGAAAGCTAGATATAGCGCCCATATTTTGAAAATATTGAAACAATTAACATTTTTTCACGAATAATGTTTAATAACATACTCGTATGTAAGTACATACTACCAAATTGACGAGGTATTTTTTTATAAGGAATAATAAAAATAAGCCAGATATCAAAGACTTCTATATAGAATTTGGAAGAATTTTAGCATTTCCAGTAAATAAAAATGCATTGACTTTGTAGTGCTGTGCACAATTTAATCAATGTTTATTTCAACAAGAATAGTTAAAGAATTACTCGCCGAAAGTCTCAACTGTTGAGCTTGACGACGTTTTTCCAAGATATCTTCATCATTGGCTGATTTAAGGATGCCCATAATATGACTTATCCGAGCTGCAGATATCTGAAATATGTATACCAACTCTGTAACCACTATAAAATTAGTATCATCATCATATTCTGTCACGAGATGTCCTCTGCTGAACTGGGCCTTTGTTTTTGACTGATTTCGACAAAGAACAGTCTTGGATTTATAATAAATAATTTGTAATAAAACATACTTACTTCAAATATCATAACATTACACAGAAACTATCATAAATGAAAGTGATCCACAAAGTGACAGGTTTTTTTTATAATGGATACATAATACGACCTTAATAGGAGCTTCATAAAATTAAACATTAATTAATTGACCAATTGAAAAATGTAGCACCGCACTACGAATGTATAGAGAATAGACCGCGACGACGGACGTCGTCGTCGTCAGCTGTCAAAAAAGATCAGAATTGCACTACATGTAACTTCCTCTGCGGGCTAAGTGAGTGATCGCTTATTAAATCCCTTTGTGCTTTAAAGAGCACGTTTGGTCTTGTTTACTGCAGTAATATGGACAGCATAGTAAATATCATAGCATTATTGACATCTGAATAAATATTATTCTACTAATATTTCAAATGGTTTGTGAGGATGTTTGCTGCTCACTTTTTTAAAGAGTTTATACTCATTTTTGTGATTTGAACAAATATACGCAAGATTATAAATTATAGTTATTTATAGGTATGTGTGATAATAAATAAATAGATATCTTGGGACATTCCTCACAAACAGTAATCTGGGGCTCTACCGCGTAACTTTGGTGGTAATCGTAACGAACACCATTAATAAATTTCATCCAATCAGGGCCCACGAATGGTCATCGTTGCGTCATAACGCGTACGCGTCATTGGATGAAATAATTAATGGTGTTCGTTACGATTACCACCAAAGATACGCAACAGCCCAGCCGATCCCAAACTAAGCAGAGCTACTTGTACTATGGAAACCAGATAACTGATATAATACATATACTACGTTTTGTTTGTAAATAAATATTTAATATACATAATTACACCCAGACTCAGGATATATAGACATGTTCATGCATGTCCTGTGTGGGACTCGAACCCACGAACTGCGGCGTGATTGATGGATATGTATAAACAAAGATGATGAATAAATCTTTTGTAAAGTACACATTGTATGGTTATGTTAGGTGGAAATTGTGCCCATGACCTAAAACGTAATGCCTACCTACATACCTAGTACCAGCCCTATAATATGGACTTGGAATACCATCAATAGTATTCCCCCACCTGTCATAAAAGGTGAATAAGGTGCAGTGCAGACGACAGACTATCCGTGCCGCACTTTTTAGTCTGTTGTGTCGCCCAGAAGTGGCCCCAAAGAAGACGCTGTCGTCACGATTCATCGTGTTATAGCAGAGCGAGGGTACTAGGGGAGGAACTATCACATTTCCATTGGGACGGGATAGCAAAGCATCGCAGTTGGTTCTGGGATACATTCTGACGAGAACCTTTTTCCCTCTATAGTGCATACCTGTGGTGACCGACCACCATGCATGGGATTTTGGGCGCTATAACCTAGCCGCTCCTTCCGTGACGATCGTATATCCTATGTGAAAATCTTAACGAAAATATATGGTATCTTGCTCATACCAACCGTTCTGTGATATCAATTCGAGTATGTAGTTATTTTTACGCTATGCTCAAACGCATATCAGTTAGATTCTAAATAAGCGAACTTATATTAGGATTAGGAAGCATAACATCATTATTGGAACTAATTGTAACTTAATAGCTATATATTAGCACTATAACATGAACTACACGACACACGTTACAAATATCTATTTAACGTGGCATTTCTAAGGCTTCTCACTGAAGTAATGCATTAGTCGTGTTTCAGCTTCTTAATGGTAACTCTCCATAATAAGGCTTTACGGATAGCCTAGTTCTAGGAAACAACTTATTACTTTAATACAAATTATTTGCCTTTGAGTATAATAAGTTCAAGTAATTGCATCATGTCTCAACTACATTACAGAATCCTCTGAGATTTGTTTTTCTATTCTAATCTAGTTAAGGGTAGAAATTTTCACAAGCAGAACTTCGATCGTCTGATATTCTCTTATAGCTTTATATGATATCAATCAAGTCTTATGACGTTTTTACAGTTGTACCTCAATTAAGTAAGCCTAATAAATTTTGTTAAAATACTTAAATTATGATAAAGGAAAATCGATCTTTTCGACGGTTTTCAAGGTCCTGAAACTCTTACGTAAATATTTTGAATGTCCGCTTATACAAATAATTCCAATAAATTTCTACCCGATAAAATACCTGACAGAAGTACCTACTTAACAAACAGAAGATATATGTAGTTGTACACAATACGAATTTGTACTACTTTTTTCGACTATTTACTTAGGCTATTACTCTCTAACTAAAGGATGTAGTAAACAAGACCTAAAATTTGTTACGAAACTAGGTGAAAACAAACATTGTGATTTCAGTATTTGTTATCATAGGATAGTTGAATGTTATTCCTAGAAAATGTTACGGTAATAATAACGAAAATAACAATTTCCCCGAAAGCAGTCAGCTTGATAATCAAAACAATCACATCATTTGAATTTTCAGTAGCAAACAATTTATTTAGAAAAAAGGTTAATTAAAAAGCTATTTATACGCTGGGAACGGTAATTGGTACAAACCAAGATATTATTGAATTCCGTAGCTCAATCAAAGTCAAAGCCAAAACCAAGTCTATTCAGCTTATGCCGTGAGAGGCACTTATGAAGGTCAAAGCTACTGAGCTTTGTAAGTGCCCTCTCAGGGCTCTCGGTGGCAACATCCAGTTACCGCCGGTTCGAAGTTCATCCTTCAACTGAGAAGAACTACTGGCAAAAAGTTAGCAAGTGAATTATTTGATATATGCTTTAGGTCACACCCTGTGGTTACTCTCGTATTCCCAAGGAATTTGATGTTTTCCCGGGATAAAAAGTACCGCGGTTTTACCCGTGTTCCTCGGTTAAAAAGTAGCCCTTGTTCTTCTCCATACCATAGACGATACGAGAAACATACAAACATTCATACAGACAATAATACAGACAAACATACAGACAAACATACAGACAAACATACAGACAAACATACAGACAAACATACAGATAAACATACAGACAAACATACAGAAAAACATACATACAAACATACAGACAAACATAAAGACAAACAAATTAATAACACAGAGACATAAATTTAAAACAGATGTTTTGGGTTCTGTTTAAAAAAAATAAGGTACAGATTTGGCTTCCTTACGATTTTGTTATAGAAATAAAAATAAGAAGATAGATAAATAGATAGGATAAAAGTGGGTTATATAGGATGACTATAACTGTAATCATTATCATAATGTACCCCTTACTCATTCAATGTTAAAACATTCCTTGCGCGATTTGAAATTATCTCAAAAAAAATTGGAAATAAAGCAATTCAACACACGTTTAATAGATACATAAAAGCCAGCATCACAAATCCTCAAAGGCTAGCGCAAATTCCAGATTTCACAAAACCTTAATACAGTCGACGATTGCCACTTCAATCAGGGCCATCCACATCTTATTCTCGTCCCACAGAAGTGACCCTCGGTAACAGACCCCTATGTCCCTTTTAAACTACTTTGGGCCTAACTAACACATTGTGTGGTAAGAAATGACAAGAATACAAATGAGGATAATGTTGTCATGACCTTAGTGCATGGATTGTTTGAAGTATGTTTGTCTTTTACGTTTTAACATACATATTGAACCATATTGTTGACTAGCTGTCCCGCATGGTTTCATCCTAGTTCTCGTTCCCAGGATAAAAAGTAGTCTATGTCCTTCTCCATATTATCAAGTCCACATAGACATGATTGGAAGAGTTCAGAAACGCCTTACTCTATAATTTATCGTACATCAATATCAATGCAATATCCTAAAGCCCTACAAAGACCGACTAGTGCAGTATCATCTTGAGCCTCTTTTTATCAGTAGAAAAGAATCTGATATTATTTTCGCATACAAGGCACTCCAAGATTTTATCGACTCATCTGTAATACTTCAGCGACTACCCTCCACAGTAACACGTTCCAATAGTCGCCTCCAAAACCGTACCACCTTTATTTTACCCCTTTGCAAATCAAATCTCGCTCAACAATACTAATATGCAATACTATTCGATCAGAAATTGATCTTTGCTGGTTCTACGAACTCAAATAAGATTAAGGAAAAGTTTTCGGAATACTTAATCCATATCTTTACTTTCAATCAAAGATTTTCATACGGCATCGTGGACGTTTTCAATTCTTTGCTTTTAAGTATAGTTGTAGTAACTTCTCTTTGCACTTGCACTGGCTAAGTGAAAATTTTATGAATAAGCATAACAATGTATACTGGGTGGAGACTTCCAGATGGCATATTTTCGAAACCTATGTTGGGTTGGTCATGCTGAACAACTTTTACTATGGGACCAATGGTGAATTCTCAAAAAAAAATTTTAACACTTCATAGTAAATGTCAACCTTGCTCGATCATAATGTATGAAAAATAAAAAAAAATATTTGAGAATTCAGTGTTGGTCCCATAGTAAAAGTTGTTCAGCATGACTAACCCAACATAGGTTTCGAAAATATGCCATCTCGAAATCTCCACCTGTTATAGTATAAGTATTTGGAAAAAAGCTGTAATATAAAAATATCTTCCACAAAAAAAACCTTGCTGAGTTTCTTGCCGGAGTCTTCAGCTGTAATATGAAAATATCTTCCACAAAAAAAAACCTTGCTGAGTTTCTTGCCGGAGGTGTATTCCGAAGCGGTAGTAAATTCAACTGTATGTACAACTTAACGTTCATAAGTGCCTTACTAGGGCCGTACGGTATAAATGAATTTTTGATTTGATTTGATGATATTTTAAGTAAACCTAATTTTTAGCAAACTTTTATTTTTTAACTGTAATCATTACTTCCTTTTTTTAAGTTTTGCATGCTGTGTCTATGGCCAGAAGGGTTCAATCGCTCGATCTTACCTATACTAATTTTACCAATTTTGAAGCATGCTATAACCAGTTTCTTAAATCAAATAAAAAAAAACTAAAGGCTATTTGCATGAGGAATTTCATCGCGATCGGTTTCTTAGTTTTTGAGTAATGCTTGAACAAATAAACAGACAAATATTTTAAAAGCAGAAGCAGCTGTATGTATAGATAAAACGTGTAAATAGATTGAGAGATGGTATTTAATTTGTGGATTAGTAAATGTAGTAATCAAATATCACGAGGTGTAGAGCGTTAAACTATTGTTGATTTTAATGATAATTTTAGAGGAGTTGACTATATTAAGTAAATATAAAGTACAATATGTTTTCCTTATTAAGACATTCAAATTACGCCTGAGCGATTCTTGGATTCGTAGATGTGCTTAATTTCCAGGCTACGTACCCTTCA